>VDFB02055566.1:0-10198 GCA_007258455.2 Sequoia sempervirens
AGAAGTTATTCATGCAAGCTAAGGAGACAGCAAGACATGCATCACACCTTCAATGTTCCACTTCAAAGAAGGAAAATACAATGCAAAAAAAATCTTGAAATTACTACACTCACTGCAGAATAAGTGGGCATTGGGTTGAGAAATGTTGGAAGCAACACCTAGAGCTTCGACATTCACCGAGGTCTACAAAAGAACCTAATCAACAAGAGGTTGCAGAGGTAAAGTTAGAACCTATGGTTACCATCCCTAATGTAGTCCATGAAGAACCTCAGCCGAAACAGGATCAACTAGAAGTGGTAAGTTCCTTTGTTCAGCTTTTTAATTTAAGATGGGAAACCTTGTTGACTAGATAAGTTTATCAACTTTGTTTCATGTTACATTTTTTATTGTGGTAATCAAACCAGTGTGGGTTTGAGTGAAAGACTCTAAATTAAATTATTTTGTAAGTATTTGTATGAAGTTTTATTACTCTAAGATTGAGATTTTATAAGGCTTTTGAAGCCATATCATTTGTTGCTTGTAGATTTCTTGAGCACTCGAGAACTTAAAAAGACTCAAGTGGTTGACACAAATTCTTGAGGCGAGAATACGTCACTAAGCTTCTATGTAACAAGGAGAGCATTTTGTCAAACATGGATAGACCATCTGCACATCAAGACTCAGAGTTGTAGAGAATGGTCAAGAGTGACCTATGTGTTTTCAGCTTGAAGACTCAGTCAGATGGTTATCAACGCCCTTGTAGGCCATTTCAATGCTCTTGTTGCTACAACAAACATGGACAAAGATGAATGGTGAAGCATTGAATCAGCCATTCTAAAGTACAAAGGTGAAGGAATGTATCAAGCTGAGGCATAGTTTCCATTGCTCGAGCAGTTTGTGAGCAAGGAGGAGCATCAATGTTATGCCAAAATCTTCCTTGACATTGTTGAGTTGTATAATGTAGAGATTCAGGTATGTTTCAAAGGAACAATACACTTTTGGAGACCAAAAGTTTTTTAGTGGGGAGACTTGATCCAAGTGGATCTCAAAACCCTAAAAATTCAATTGTTCCAATTTCCCTTGAAATCAGCACCATTTCAAAGTTCTCGAGAAACTCGACTCAATGCAACTTGAAAGGGAAAAAAGGGAGTTCATACATCAAAGTTATGGTTAGTCAAAGTTTGGTCAAATTGGGTATAAAGGCCAGTCAAAAAGGAAAAAATTGACCAACTTGGAATTGGTCAATATTAGTTTCAAATTGAAGAGCTCATCAATATCAACCCAATGCCGCTCATTTCACCAAAATCTGAGTTTGTACGCAAAAGTTATCACAAGTCAAAGTTCCTGGTACTAAGGTTGACTAGGCTGTATAGATGTTGATGTCAGCATGCTAACTCAGCAAATCGTATTCTAATGTGGCAACTAATGTGGCACCATACAATAGTGTGGACCAATTGGTAAGTGACATGTGGTGGACCGTATAGTGACGAGGTAGAGAAGTGGCAAGGTGACGTGGCATCCAGTCATCATTTTGTACATTGAGTTGTCTCTATTAGCGAATTGTGAGATGCCATATGGCCCAATCAGGTGGTTCCATGTGGTAGCTCAGCCATGCTCCATTTCCCCTTAGCAAGTTAAAAAAATTTCTATATTTGAGGGTTGAATCCGTGAGCCCCCCACCTCCTACTATGTCGGCCAACCATTGCACGGTCCCGCGGTTTGGCTTTAACTCGATATGGTTTGCGATTTCTTTTGGCATTTAAAATTTGGAAATAGGTTGTTAAAAAAAAATTGTGGGGGCTAGGGGGTGGGCGAACCCATAACAACCCACCAACCAAAATACCTGTCCAACGTTGCGCCACGTAGCGTTCTATGAATAGAACCAATGGAGGTTTTTTTTAACCTTTTGTTAAGGTTGAACATATAGCCCTCGACAAAATAGCCTCAAAAGGTTATTAATAGGCCTTCATATGAAATAAGGCCAAACTACCAAAACCAAATAGCCCGAGTATGTAACAAATTAAGGGCTTAAAACAAAAATATGGTTTCAAGGTGGAATAAACCAAATTTTATGGTTTTAACCATAATGGATAGATTTTTGTATAAAAGGGGATGAGAGTGCAAAGGCATGGCATCCAAGAACCAAGCATCCAATTCATATCAAAGTATTCATAGTATGCTTTTAAATTGATCATTCAGAATCCAAGTGAGGAGATTTTGCAGGGTGACCTAAGAGGAGAATTGTGATTTTGAGACTTTGTGCAGATACATCGGAAGACTATGGAATATGCACTTGAAGGAGTATTGTATGAAGTCCAGATTGAAGACTTCTCTCTTGCAAGGTTGCAGATCCTATGTCAAGTATAACTAGAGTGTTTTTTATACTTAACTTTATTATGGAATGGTAAATTTAGTATTGTCTGAATTATGTTTAGTATGATTTTGTAAATGAGGCAATATACCTCTATAGCTAGTTCACATTTAGTTAATACTTTAAGAACTAGGACTGCATTTGTTGTTATTGTTGGAAGCACTTGTTAGTGTGGATTTAGAAAGTGCTTGGAGGGCTTGAAACTTCCCAGTAGTGATAGCTTTGTATATGCAGTCAGAAGACCAGATGTTGTAAGCAATTTGATGGTGGCAACATTCATGGCAATTGATCATGCTTATTGACTAGATTTAGAGACGTACCCCTGAGAGGTGAACTCCGTAATCGAATGCTTCTCTGATCTTTTGGTTTGTTCTTGATGATGGCTTATGTTTTAATTCTGCAAATAGATTAATCAATGAGCTCAGTAAAATGATGGATTGAGTTTGCATATTTGATTCAAACCATTAATTAAAGAGATCTTGGCACGAATTTAGAATTGAGTAGTTAAGCAACTGATTTGAAATCTAATAAATGAAGAACTTAGTTGAGTAAGAACACTCTAAATTTTTTCAGATCAAATATCTTACACAAATTATGCAAGACTCCTTTGAACGTTCCCTATATTGGATTTACAATTCAATTATATGGCCACGTTGCATAAAACACCTTGCATGTCTATCGAGCCATCTTTTTTGTTCATGAATTTCAAGCATACGAAGCTTTGCTTGCCTCATGAAGCTCAAAGTTCATTGTTGCATGGTGCCTTATCAAAGTTATTAGGAGGTATAACTTTGGTCTACTTCGATGGGAAGCCGAATCGAGGCATGAATTTCCCATAGCCACTTGATTGTGTGTGTGAGTGCATACCAGTTGTGTGTGTATGTGTCTCACCTCTTTGGATACTCACTCAAAAAATAGCCTGAAGTTTCATTGCCTCAGAGTGAGCATGAAAATTTCAAAAAATATACCTAGATCTGATCCATAACATGCAGGACAAATGGTAAAAGCTTGATCCACCCCTTTCATTTTTATTTTTTTTCTCTTTTTCTTTCACATTGTATGCTTGTGCCTTGATGATGCTCTTTATCATTTACATGCACGTGTTCCTTTGTGCTTATGTTGGTTTTCCATATGATCTTGATCCTAGGGACTTGATCACCCCTTTTGATTAGTGTAATCCTATCCTACTAGCATTGGTATATTTGAACCCCTTTTGATACGAGTTTTCCTACTTTAGTGTGAGTTTGAAGAAAGTTCCTCTTCTCACTAAAGTGGGAGATAGATGTAATGATGGAAAAAGTACTCCTCTGCATTTTCGCATTTTTTTGGGCCCTCCTTGTTAGATTGAGCTTAATATTGCCTTGATTTAGTGTTGTAGGTGTTTAACACATTCACATTAGGTCTTGGGCCCTTGTAAACTAAATGGACTTAATGGTACCTTATTTTGGGTGTTGTAAAGTGTTGTACCACACTTTCCCACCAATCTAGGGTTTTATTAATTAATGGGGCTTCTTATGCCTTATTTGGCCTTATTTTGCATCTATAAGCCTTAATTAATGCATCTTTATGAGGATAATCCTGACATAAACCAAATCCAATCATAATTCAGGTGTTTTTAGGTTGTGTGGCCTAGATTTAGTGATTTGGGACTCATACACGACCTTGGGCATATGATTCCCACCTATGTTTCAGGGCCCCAATCCTGATTTCACATGAATCTAAGCATTCTTTGAAAATGTGTCCCATAGTTAAGCCTAATGGGACTCATATGCCCCTTTTGGTGTATATCGGATTTTAGTGTTGTAATTTCAAGAAATTTGGCATAAAAAATTATAAATACAAGGTTATTTCACTTATTTTCACCTAAGACTTTCATGAGAGAATTCCTAATAGTAAATTGGAGTTTACAAGAGCATTCAAGAGTTTACAAGAGTATTCAAGAGTTGATTATCAAGTGTTTTAAATCATCATTGAAGTATCATGCATCATGTTTGTTTTTGAGCTAACATTTGTGATGTAGGGTTTCATGATTCAAGCAAGCATTCAATTCAAGATCTATTACATTCAAGCCAGAGCCAAATCTACATCCATTGGAGAAATTTCATATATGATTGCAACATTTTATTGCTAGGGTTTGGTGAGTTGTAACATTGCATGTTGTTTATTCATCATTCCTTCATTTCATTACAAGGTTTGATTACCAAATGGGGTTTGACCAAGGAAAACCCCTCAAACCCCTTTCTACTAACAAAAAACATTTTTCCCTCTCTTTAGTGTGTGATTTGTAGATCTAGGTTGAAGACATATTGTAGAGAAAGATTGGAAAGAAGTTGTCAAGTTGCAATGTTTTCCAAGTTGCCACATTACTTAGAAGATCATTGGAAGACATCTACAAAGCATAATTCAATATTTTAGATCGAGAAACTAGGTTAAGAGGATTGAGCAGAGATTGAAGATCATATTCAAGTCCTGATTTTCTAGAAAATCCAAACTAGACTGATATGCCACTTCTAACGTATGAGTCCCAATATCGTGAAAGTTGCAGTTTTCATAAGTTCTAGACTTGCCTTTTATAGATTTCTATTCCTTCCTAGAAACCCTAATCTGGGACTAAATCACCTAGACTAGTGTATGAGTCCCAATAGGCATTTATTTCAACATATTCAACATTTCAGGTTTTCAATAAAGTTTCTATAGGTTTCTAGGTGCCCCCCTTTGCTCCTATTTTTTATTTTATTTTACATTCATTTCTAGGTTATTTAGTGAAGCTTTGCATAACATTAGGTTTCATTTTTGGTCTTGCATGTCATTTTTTATACCATAGAACATCCCTATTGTAGATCTATTTCCTTCATTTCATCCCCAAGCTTGAGATCTCTAGGGGCCCCTTTGAATGTTATGTTAGAATTTAATAGGAGGGTCTCACCCCCCCTGTGTGTTCCATATTCCAAAAAGGTAGAACTCTATTTCCATCATTATAGTTGCAAGTCGTACAATTGGTCCTTCCAGTTGCAAGTCCTATAATTAGTCCTCCACCTTAAACATAAACCAATGTCATGTTCATATAACTAATTATATATAGTTAAGACCATGGGATTACATATTTGCAAATTTTTACTTCCAGAGTGCAATATAATTTTCTCAAAGGCCATTCTACATAAGAGGCTTTATTTTTTAGCTAATCATGCTCATAATAGGTTATTTATCTTCACAATGATGTTAATGAGTTGCACAACCATTTCCATCCTTCTTAGACTAGTTTTAGAGTGCATAATTTTAACCAAACGAAGTTAATGCAACACCAAATGTCAAAAAAAGGTTTTCATGGCTAGGGCATGTAGAGGTCACAAAGAGATGTAAAGTTCACTTTATATTTGAATTTAAGTTTTAATAGTTAAGGGGCTATCTATATGATTAAAGATCCAATTAAGTGCAAGAAATGGGTAAATTGAAGGCCAAGACTAACCCTTAGGAATAAGTGTAAACTAGAATAGACAAGGATTTTTTTTATCATCTCTTTGTTGAAATCTATTATTATATTCAAATATTTCCTTTCCATATCCTTGCAATAGGGTTATCATTCCTTCCCCCAATTCCATGTGCACATCCATCAATTTCATTATCATGATTTTACAGCCACATCCATTTTATACCTACATCACAACTAAGGACCTATTGCCTGGCATACACCAATGGAGCATGCACCTATATTGTAGGCTTATGTACCTACATAGGTGTTTTTCACCACACCATGCCATTGACATTGAACTTTCACAAACACAATGTAGGATTGTGCTTGTTCCATTCACACATGCCCATGTTCATAAAATCCTTTGGTTGACCATTGTTTATCTTTCCCATTTACCTCTTATGATATCATTGCATAGATCCTTCTCAATGTTGGGGGAAAGCATGCATTCCCTCTTCATTCCTTTCACTACCCTTTATTTTTCATCTTTCAAACTAGAGCCTCTCACTTACTATCAAACCTACAAGTCCAAAGATCAAACAACAAGGACTGTGATTGTTATCATAGGCTACAAGACTATTGTCATCTATCTTAGGAATTAATCAAGTGTATATATACTTTAAAGCAACATATCTTTGTATTGAAGGATGAAAAAATCACAGTGACGTATTGATGATAAGGGGAAATTTGTGATTCAAAATATGATTACCTATGATAAAAAGGGACTCGATATATATTTCTAATGAGGTTATGGAGTTATGTTATCTTTTGAAAAAGGGACAAATATTCATATATGCAAATGGAAGTGAGAATCCTCTGCAACTATCGAGCTTGATAATGTAAGGGATTATTGAGGGATATGTTATTTAACCATGACCATCCTAATAACATAGCAGTGTACCTATTCCTTTGCATCATCTCTAAATATCTACCTACTACTTAAATGAATTATGGATATGTGTGGTCCAGTTTAATATTGATGATCAAGTTATCACTTATGTCATTTAGGAAAACTTGATAAAAATAAATCCTCTTGAATACTATTCCAATAATCCAATCACATGCTACTCTTGGAAATTGGTATCTAGTATCACCTTAAGCATCACAACAAACTATTTTTTTATCTGTATGTTTCTAATAGTTTTCACTAGTAGTTGTAATACTCTTTATGTGTTTGATATCACTCCACCTATGCATAACCACCTCTAATATGAATTTGAGGAAGTGGGTTTCAGAATAAAAGGCTCAATTGGATTATGAGAATAAAGGCAAGGTCATTGGTGATGCTTGGTTAGATTATGCACCACATGTATAGGAGGAATGTTGTTGGAAAATAATACCTCCTAAGGAATATTTGAAGCTCGTTTCACATAAGAATTTATCATTTAGAAAGATCTAGTTGTTACCCACACAATTTTGAAATACATCAAGAAAAATGAAGCTTGCTAGATAGAACTACAACTTGAAATTCTTGATAGATGGGAAACCGGATTGGAAGATTTGGATGTCAAAGAGGAAACTAATCTCAATTAGGGTATTTTAAAGAATGAAACTTCACAATTAATTGATAGTGAACAAGCAACCCATGAATCAAAAAATAATGATTTAAAGGGAACAAAGTATGTTAAAAATGGTAGAGATTACATAGATAACCAAATCAAACCATTTGCATAAAATAATAAAAGCATAATAATATATATTTTCAAGGTATTTTACATTGAACTAATTTTCTTATAAAGTCACAAGTTTCCCATACAAACTACCAAAACAACTTATGGGAATAACTTCCCACCCAACTAACTAACTTAAGAATTGATTTATTAAATGTAAAACTTAATTTCCTAAAAACTCCCCCTTAAGTTTTACATAATATAAAAACAAAAAGAATATTTAAAAGTGTAAACCTTAAATTCTTAACATCCCCCCTTAAGGTTTACATTACAAGAGAAGAAAACCAAAATATTATATCACCATCAACCCAAACTTCTTTGTCTAGGAACATGTTTTGATTAGCCAACCCTACATCAACATCAACCCAAACTCCTTTGTCTAGGAAAATGTCTTGATTATCCAACTTTGCATCAACATCAACCCAAACTCCTTATGTTTGGGTAAATGTTTTGATTATCCAATTTTTTCCTATGAATTGAGATACACTCCATTATTCACAAGGAAATCACCAACTAACTATGAATCGAGATTCAATCCATTATCCACAATAACACTCCTCCATTTGTGGATCGAGACTTACTCAATTATTCCCAAATACACATCTACAAAACTATAGATTAAGACAAACTCAATTATCCATAACCAATTTTTGGATTCAACTATCCATAAACCAACAACTCACCAAGTTTGTGAATTCAACAATCCACAAATTAACAAATCACTGCATACCCCATCTTGCTACTAAAAGGAGTAGAGATGAAACAAATGCTTCTCATCCCTATATGAGAAACTAGCTCAGGATGATAGATGTCCTCCTGCGTCAATTTCCTCAAACCTCCAATATGACCCCTTTAGATCTTGGTCATTAATATCTCTAAATGTGTCATTAGTAAATATAGAAAATTATGAATACATAGGGATGCTAGGTTCAAACAATTATGTATCCATTACAACAAAACACTTTAATGTATTTGATATCACCATTATCTTTGTCTTGTATGGAATCATTCCTCTATTTTTTTCTTTATTTTAAATACCAACAATTCAAACCACACCAAACAATAATAAACTTCTCTTCTAGTACAAAGATACATCAAACTTATCTAATATTTGGCCCAAAAATAGACTAAATTTTATCACCAACAACGTAATGTTGTATTCTCAAACCTTAATTTTTTTGAAAAGAATGAATAAAAGAAGAGACTTCAATAACTAATTCTAATTGAAATCTCAAATGCCCTTTGATTTTACTAAATCTAAAATGCCAATGATAGATTGAGAAAGCCATCAAAATGAGTGATACCTTGCAGTTTTAGAGCCTTTTGTTTAACTTTATTACATCCTTCACCAACACATGTAAATGATCAAATTATAGGAATTGAGTTTCTCCATTGCAATTCACACTCAAATCTTCAAACTCAAAAAAATGTTCTTCTTTCCAAATATGTGATTAATGGATTGCATATAAAATATAAACATGTAAAGTAAAATATCCTTCATCAAGATAGATAATTTTTCCTTTTTCAAATGGAATACATGTCTCTTTCACTCGAGTTAAATTTAATGCCTTTTGCACATAACCAGGTTTGGATTGTGTCTTGCCAACTCTAGCTTCGAAATCATGAAAACCACATGATATGTACATGTTGCACACACTTAAAGAATGGTAGGAAGGAAATTTGTTTCGATTCTAATAAGCCTCTCAAAGAACCTTTCCACTTTTTCTAGGCCTGAGATCATAAATGTTCTAATACCATGTTAAACATGGTAGAACTCACAAAGATAACCAAATCAAACCATTTGCATAAAATAATAAAATCATAATAATATTTTTGGGGGTATTTTATATATTGAACTAAATTTCTTATAAATTCACAAGTTTCCCATACAAACTACCAAAACAACTTACGCGAATAACTTCCCACCCAACTAACTAATTTAAGAATTGATTTATTAAATGTAAACCTTAATTTCCTAACAACCCCCCTTAAGGTTTACATAATAAAAACAAAAACAAAATGTAAAAGTGTAAACCTTAAATTCCTAACAAGGTATACAATAATGCAGATATTTTTAGATATTACAATTTATCCATGACAATTATTGATTATAGAGGTCATAGGGTTGTTGCACAAAATATTATCTTGGGATCCTTCAAGGTGAAAAATTTAATTCTCATTTGTTTGGTTCTATTTACAAGGGAAAAATGATATGCTAGAATGGTAAATTTCATAAAAAGGTATCGGAGGCTACAAAAGTGCTACATACAAAGGAGAATTATGTTCTTGATGGCTTTGGAAATTGACTGAAAATGGAAGCTCATATGGAATATACGGGAATTATTGGCGACAATTTTGTTGAGAAAAACTCCAAGGGATACAAAATACTTGGGCCTAGGATCACGGTATTGTGCAGTAAGTCCTAAACTTTTTTCTTCATTTTTCCATGAAAATTTTTCAAACAAGGGAGAAATCAAAAGCTATATGAAGCTTCTATTTAAAATTATGAAGATGTCAATAATAAAAGACTACATGACATGGAAACCCATGATCCTCAACAATCACCTTACTTCCAATATCAATTTAGAAAGAATGAAATTTTTTGTCATGTCTCACCAAAGATCTATCATTTTATCATGAAACTTTGGTCTTCAATTTTTGTAAAGTTTTTTCTTTAGATTTATTTTTAAAATTTATATTATCAATCTT
>VDFB02055567.1:0-87252 GCA_007258455.2 Sequoia sempervirens
CAATAGGAGAAAATATCTCACCATAATCAACACCCTCAACTTGAGAGTAACATTTTACAACCAACCTTGCTTTGTACTTCTCAATACCTTCGTCTGAACCAATTTTTCTCTTGAACACACATTTTCAACCAACGGGTTTTCTTCCTTCAGGCAATGGTACAAGATCCCATGTATCATTCTTTTTCAAAGCCGCCATTTCTTCATCCATAGCAATCTTCCAGGATTCTACATCATTTATACCTAATGCCTCTTCTACCAATCTGGGTTCATCCATGTTAGTACTCAAAGAAAAAATACATCTCCAATCCTCAGGTGAATTCCTTTCAGGTGGTTGTCTATGCCTTTTAGACCTACGAACATGCTGATTTGGAGGTTCTTCCTCCTCTTCTGAAGATTCAGAGCTAGATGAGCTCTCCTCAACTTCTTGTCTATCCATGGGCCTCGATTCAACTTTCTCAGGTGTAGAAGGAAATTGAACCATATCTTCTTGTTTACTTTTTTCTAGCTATAATGTAACAAAGGAAGGCTTAGTTTCTCTAAAAATAACACTTCTACTATGTATTACCTTCTATGCAACAGGATCCCAAAGCTTGTATCCTTTCCCACCATAACTGTATCCGATGAAGATACATTTCACAACCTTGTTCTCCAACTTTTTTCAATTCTCCTTCGGCACATGTGCATATGCCTCACAACCAAAATCTCTAAGATGTCTTAATGAAGGCTTGTGGGCCAACCATGCCTCTATAGGTGTCTTATCAACAAGAGCTAATGTAGGAGACATGTTAATCAAGTAACAAGCAGTGATAATGACTTCAACCCAAAACCTTTGTTCTAGACTAGCACCACTCAACATACTCCTAGCCTTCTCCATTAGTGTCCTATTCATTCTTTTTGCAACTCCATTCTATTGTGCAAAATACAAAGTTGTCTTTTGTCTATGAATGCCACAATCTTTACATAATCTTTCAAAATCATTAGAGAAAAATTCACCACCATTATTAGTCCTCAAATATTTTATTTTCTTTCCAATCCCTCAACCATTGCTTTAAATTATTTAAATCAATTGAAAACTTTAGATTTACTCTTTAGAAAGTACACCTATGTCCTACTGTAATCATCAATAAATGAAACATAATATGTGGATTTACCAATTGAAGGAACATTTACAAGACCAAACACATCATAATGAATAAGATCTAATACACCATAAGATTTATGAGAACTTGAGTAAAACTGAACACAATTTTATTTTCCATAAATGCAATGCTCACATAAATCAAATTCAAGATTACAATTAGATAACCCTTCAACAAAGTTTTTATTTTTCAAGGTCCTTAGACCCTTTTCTCCAATGTGGCCAAGTCTTTGGTGCCATAACATAGTTTTCTTTGTAGGAAACTTTGATTGAGAAGAAAGAGCGCCCTTGGGTACCCAAAATCTATGACCATTTGTTGAAGATGAAACCCTCACCTCTTCCATAGACTTCCTTTTCAAAGAAGTACTATTGCACTCAATAGTGCATGCATCAAGCTTATACAATGTACCATATCTAACACCTCTAGCAATCACCATAACACCTTTAACCATCCTGCATCCTACATCAAAAAATAATACCTGCACACCTACATATATTAGTTTGCTCACAGATAACAAATTTTGTGCTAATCCAAGGATATGCAACACACCATTAACCCATTTTATTCTACCATAAGGAAACCTAATTCTAATTTTACCATGACCAACAATATTTAAATAAGAATCATCACCCAAGTACACCTTACCTCCATCAAATTCTTCATATTTAGAAAACTAATTTCTATTAAAGGTCATATGGAAAGATGCACTTGAGTCAATTAACCATGCATCATTACTTGCACAAGTTGCCAAAGCTGTAATGAATGCATCACCATCTTCCTTCTTAGACTCAAAATCAAAATCAAATTTCTTCTTTTTCTTCTTCTTTTCTTCTTTGCAGTCCTTACGAATATTTCTAGGCTTACCATAGTTCCAACAAATAAATTTGGACTTTCCAAGAGATTTGGGCTCTACAACTTGTGAACAGATTAGGGTTTGGGCTCGTGAAGGGTTGGGGCCTCCGTACCCTGCACTCGCTCCTCCTTGTAGGGACTAGAGGCTTCCACCATTTCTATGGAAGGGGGCTCACCCCCCCGACGCTTTTGTAAAAGATGGTGGCATAAATTTGACTAGCAAAGAGTACACCAAGACTTCCAAAGATGTGATGGCTGGGGAGTCTTCACCTTGCGTGGAAGGGGAGTGGTTTGAGGTTGCCAAAAATGGTGGGGAAAGAGGTAAGGAGCCCTCCACCTTGCCATTTAGGCTCCCTATTTCGCCAAACTTTGTAATGCAAGATGTGATTAAATCAGAAAGGATAAAGTTAAAAAATGTTGCTTTCTTCTTCGCTGTTGTAGAATCTAATAATATACCCTCAAGGAAATTCATAGAATTTTTTTTTGTGAATGTGTGGCATAAAAAAATGGGAATCACTATGTTTTTCTACTGTATGATTCAAAAGGGGATTTTTTTGGTGTTTATGAAAAGCCATGAAATGTAGCAAAAAATTGTTAAAAACCCTTTTTGGAAGGTAGGCTACAATGTTCTTAGGGAAATACCATGGACACATGGGGGAAACTTAGAAGAAATCATGGCGCTATCTATCCCTAGGTGGCTTTTGGTGAAAAACATTCCCCACGAATTATGGGCGGTTACCCCATAGTTGTTGATGTTGCTGGGCAGTGTGTTGAGGATTGATAACCTGAGGGTCACCCTCCCTAATCTAAATGCTAGGTTACTGATTGCCCTAATGCCTATTCAGGAGGTTCCTGACATCCTTGACCTCCAAATGGATTATGGGGTGCATGAATGCCAAATTGAAGTCTTGGGTGGCCTCGATGCTTGTTACTTATGTAGGCGTGAAGGCCACATAAGAAGGAATTGTCCTATATTAAACAATAAGAAAGAATTTGGAAACCCTAAACCTAATGAGTCGAATGGAGAACTGCTCCCTGGTAGTAACAAGGATGTTGGTAAGGAAACCATAACGGGGTTTCAGTTCCCTGGTTGATTCTAGTGAAAAGAGCCCAAATGACCTAGGCCCTATCCCGACCACGGTGGAGCAAATCCCACCTAAGGTGGAGATGGACATAGCACCCCCACCTTAGATACACCAAATTTGATGGTCTTGAATAACCCCCCTTTGTAGGCTTTGGAAGGTGGTAACAAGGAGCTAGTTAAAAACACCTATTGTCCCATTGAAAATGAGTCTAATTATGGTATTAAGGAGCTTCCTAATCTGGAGGAGATTGCACCTAAACTCAACGTACAACAGTTGGTAATGAAAGATATAAGAAAAAACATAGAGATGAACAAAGAGGGAGGAAAAAAAGACTCTGTTCCTAAAACCCTACATTACAAAAATTTTAAAGTCACAGATCCAAAGATAGCTTCAGAAGACAAGTCAGTGGAAAAAAATGAGGACGCTGGCAAGGAAAAAAGCAATCTAAAACAAGGGGGCCCTCAACCTGAGTTTGGATGCCCCCAGGGCATTGTGCCTCAATTGCCTCCAGGGCAGCAAGATGGTTTATCCTTGGGGTCTAATGCAACATTATCTAAGACTAGGGTGCAAAGGGGAGACAATACCCTAAGGGCACTCAACACTCAGGTGGAGGACCAGGAAAATGGGTCCCCCAAAGCAAATACATAATTGAAACCAGAACAGGTCATTGACAGTATCAATAAGATGCAAGATTTCCTTAATAGCATAATAAAAAAGAATGAGGCTGCTCTAGACTGTTTAGGATTGAAGGGGGTGAGCCAGGCTGAGAGCACAATTTCTACTTTTGGTAAGAAGGTTGAAAAGGTTGTGGATCAAGAAATGGAACTAGTTGTGTTGATGATGTTTTTGCACAAACAACTCGCATGTAATGCAATATTCTATCTCTTGAAAGGTTATTTTCAACATAAACTTTGAAAAATCACCCCAAGGTCTCTGGTCGTCATGACAATGCATAAACAACTCAGATAAAATGTGAAATGCTGGTAATCACAATCGGACCTTACTACAAGCAAACTGTATCTTTTCAATTATCAGATTTTACAATATGATGATCTCAAATCCTAAATCTAACCAGATAATAAAGAAATAGCAAAAGATAAGGGTGCAAGAATATGATGAAATCTAAACTATTCCTAGAATGAGTAATGCAAATGACAGATATCTGGAATGGACCAATCTCAAATAACCAATTCTTGCTTAACCCACAATGCAATATCACAAGAACAGTGCAATCTTCTAAGGTATATAGATTTTCAAATCATATACATTCACCCACAATCAAACTTAAGCACATGCAAATATATGGTCCAGGTTGACTTCACCAGCCTACTACAATTAGATAGTTACTGGGAGTATAGACCAGAGATTGCTACAAACATTCCAAATATAAAATCATAAACATCATACACCAAACTAATGTAATTCTTAAAACTAAACCCTAGATCTTTAAGCAATCTGAAAAATAAAACAACAGGAACCATGCAAGATGAAATAACACAAGAGATTGCACCAGGAAAACCACAATGTCTTCAATTGTATTAGATCACCAAAATGCTGCAACAATTCCACTGTTTACAATACTTGCTTCAAGAAATCAACAAAATGCTCTAACTCTTTCTGCTCTTACTTATCTCTATTATTTTCTAGCTAACCCCTTACAATGAGGCAAGAATTCCCTTTATAGCAAATTCACAAGATATGCCGGCCCAGCCAAACATTTACAAAATAAAACAATTGCCAAAATAAGTCAGCCTTAGGAATTCAAAATAAGGCACACATTAAATGTCGATACATCATCAAGGTCAGCCTAGACACGGTCCCCAATGTAGCCCAGATCAATACATGCCCTATAATAATAGGGAAGCACAAATCTCAAAATAGGCATTAACTGTCGCCTCCCTTATCCTCGCTATGGGCCAACAATCCTTGAACCCTCAAAAATGTTCCATCCAATTCGGTGATAGGTGGCAAAGGCAGTATCCTAAGCCGACACTCTATGGAGCCAATCTCCTCCTTTGACTCTTTAACTGTCTTATCCCAATCATCCTTGTTGGCATGATACTTATCCATTACTGCTAGATATGTGGTTGCATCATCTAACTGGTGGCCAGTTATAACATTCTCAGAATCTGAGGTATAAACTTCATGCCACCACTCTCTTAGCTGTTCCAGACTTAGGTATTTAGGAGCAATCTTTCTCCTTCCAGTCATGACTTCAAAGAATGCAATGCACCCTTCATATACTCCAGTAAGATCACCATCTATTTGTTTCTTTCATTTCTGAATCTTCTTCATGGCCTTATGCCGAATCTGCAGAGCCTCAAACCACTCCCAAGGTTCATTTAACCTAGAAGAAGGAAGAATCCCATCGTAGCCAATTGATCCCTACCATATCCCATGATGACCTTGGATTTCTGTAATAGAAGATCAATGTCTTCCTTGTCCTGGGATAGCACATGCTCCAATAACTCCTTGGTTCTGACCGCATCCTTCCCAACTGACAGGATATCCTTGATTGCACTATCTCCTTTTACCTGCACATCCTTCAACCAATCTGTTGTGGTTTGAGCAGAGGCTTTCATTTTCTCAATCTCAGAAATAGTTTCCTTAGGTAAGTGGCCAGGAGTAACAGAGGAAGAGGGGTGGAGAGATTGCAGAGGCTTCATTACATCCTCCAAGCACTTCCTAAGCCTTTCATTTTCTTTTCTAAGCTCATGCTTGGTCTGAGCTTCCTTTCTTAACCTCCCAATGATTACCGCACTGGAGCCTTCATATTCATCGATGTCCTGTTCCATGGAGGCTGACCCAAGATTAATGGTCTGCACATTGTAATCTTCACCAGTGACATCTTCTCTTGTCTTGTCTGCAGCAGGGGTGGCAATGTGGATAACCCTGTTATTTGCTTCATCCCTTTCTATCCTTGAAACTACTTTAGCTACCTTCTTCTTCTTTCCTTTGCCAATCTTAGATAACATTTCATCCCAATCCAAGGGAGTGTCCTCAACAACTACCTGCTTCTTTTTGGTGATCTCTTTTTCAAGCCAATCTGGGACAGCAGGTTCTACCCGGATTTCCTCTGTTCTTGCTTCTTCCTGTTGTTCTTCCGGCATTTTCTCCTCTTCCTTTTCAGGTAGCTGCTCACCTTGATCACCTTCCTCAACTTCCTCTTCTTGAACCGGTGATGGATTTCTAACGGGGATATCCTCCTCCTGCTCAGGCGATCCATTTTCTCTGCCATTTTTTGGAGAATCTTCATACATCACTAGAGGAGAATGATGCTTTTCTACCTCTTCGGCCTCAAGCTTAGCTACCTCACCAAAGAGTGCCCCTTCCTTGAATGGATCTGCTTCTCCACTAGTCTCACGTTCCTCAAGAGTCCCTTGCTCATGCACACTTGGTGGAGGAGAAGCAACCCTAGGTGGCTCCGTGACTGGTGATTTCGGCGGAGGATCCATCTTTTGCATAGTGTCTTTTGGAGAGGGAGTCCTAGATCTCGTCATATAAACTTTAGTCTTCTCTCCCAAACTCTCCACATCAACGATTGGAGGCTCATCTTTTGATGTATCCTGAACCTTCTTCTTCGAAGCCCTGGTTGTTCTGGTCTTCTTTGGTGGTGGAGGAACATCATCCTCCTCTGCTTTTTCCAACCCTTCCTCATCAGAGGACTTGCCTATTTTCAAAGCTCTACTTCTTTTCTTTCCCTTGGGCTTCCTTTTCGGTTCCGGCTCACTTTCCTTAGGGCCTCTAATCTTTATCTTGAAAGGTGAGCTTTTTTTGGTTTCCCTTTGGGGTCATCATCCTCGGATTCTTCTGAAGTAGACATTGGGTTGAGATTTCCCATTAAATTGAAGGTACAGGCAACCTTCTCGCTCTCAAGCTCCCAAACCTTATGCTTCAACCAAGAAGTGGTGAATTTCATAACCGGGGCCATTAGGTCCTCCAACTTTGTAACCTCATCCTCATTCTAGTCGATTTCTCTGATTGACCTATCCTTAACAGCTTCATAGGCATGATCTTGCACTAGGTTTCCATCATCCTCCAGTTGGTCCGGGATTAGCTTGACATTATACTGTCTGATCACATCAACAGGGAGCCTAGAATACCTCTTCTTTCTTGCTTCAAGATCATCCTTAATGTTGGCCCAATAGGCTTCTAGGTCATCTTTATGGCGGTACTCCTTGGTAGCCTTCTTCTGTGCCTCCCCGGTGATATCAAAGTTTGTTCTCTTGGAGTGGAAGGAGAGACCATATGCTTCCAATTCTTCTCCTGTTGAGTGCACTGATTGGATAGAAGGGCACACTTCTGCCATGCCAATTCCCAGAGGGAAATCCCCACCAAAGCCTGTTTTATGCTTCTCCCTTTTGACTATGGTATCAAACTCACCTATTTGCCTCACAATCTCCAATAACACAATGTGATTAATAGGATACCGAGGTAACCTATATGGAGCAGTCGGGCATCCATCAATTCTAATGTAGGTGAAGGTGGGAAATTGGATGAACCAGGCCCCATAATTCTTTATCAACCCTTTTGCTCCATCTGACAGTCTCACATGCTCGACATTCTGAAGCATCCTAGTGATATGCATTGTGAATGCATCGTTAGCCCTTCTGTAGTCCTTATGTCCTAGGTGCAACTCCGGGTATACCTCATAAACTATGTCCTATCCGAATGTCCCTTGTGGATTCAAACCCCTGTATGGGTAGAATCTGGCTAGTACATACACCACATAAGAGGACATGGTGAACCTCTTAGTCTCCAGGACATCTCTTAGCTACTTGTCAATTATGGTGTTGATAAGCCCTGCCCAATGGTAGTTGGTTCCCTGTTCAATCTTGGTGATCACATGGACCATCCAACTCTCCAATACTCCAGCACTCTTCAATCCTACCACCCTACTTAGAAATGTTATGGCATCATAGATATCTGATCTGAATTTGATCCTATGCAATTGCTTGGGCAGTTTTGAGTGATGTGATTTCAGCTTTTCCAACCAAGCATTGATCATTTGTTGAGCCTTGGTTGGCTCATTCTCATAATATGTCCTAGCCATGTCCATGTTTAAAGCACACACAGAAGGAAAATTCGGCATGTCAAAGGCTTGAGCAATAGAGACAGGATTGAAATTAGCCAAGACTCTCCCTTCAGTACTGACAACCCTTTGTGTATCAAAATCATACTGTCGGGCACACTCTAAAATCAACTCATAGCATTGGATTGCAGGAGGAAACCCCACCACATGCACCAGTCTGGACTTCATCATTCCATTCCTTAGGACTGACAAATTCTTCTCAGTTGTCCTCTGTTTAAACTCTTTGTATCTCCAAGCTCCAACATTAGTATCAGACACCTCAGACCATATGGAAGATATCTTGCTTTCAGGAAGCTAACTCTTAGTATCCAACCTTAGTCTTTCTGCCTTTGAGATGGATGACCCCTCTGTGTCACCTTTGGACTTTCCTGCTGCAGCCTTGCTTGATTCAGCCTGCACTCACAAAAGATCATCATGATTATTCAATTATTGAACATATTCCAACCAAAGGATTAGCATAAAATCATATAATGCAATTAAAAACTATCACAAATGCCAATCTTTTGAAAATCCGAAAAAATAAAGCATTCCGGGAAAACACTGTAAACCGGGAAAATCCAGTTGGGGCGGAATTTCGGAGAAATCCGACCCAGATGGATTCTTGTTTCCAAGACATCATTAGCCAAATAAATCATTAGTATGGACCAAATATCATAAGATTAACATGAAATTCGGTTATTAGCAACAAGAAATAAGCATTTAGCATTTACTCCATGAATCCTATCCTCAGAAAATCGAAAGAAGTACAACTAGACAGGAAAACTGGAAAAATCCGGATGGGACGGATTTCCATGGACAGTTTGAGGAACTCCAAAAATCGCTACACTCCGCGAAATTGGCCGAAACCGGGAAAATCTGGGTGCGCAGGAATTCCGCGGACACCCTGGAAACCCGATGAAAGACAACACGCGAACCAGCAACTGAACGATTATGTAAGATTCCTCACTTAGGTTCTAATGATTTCAAAGTCAACGCCAACCAACAAAATTTAGGATGTAAATGAATTCAAGCTCTCAAGGCTCTCAAATGACCACTCTCCATGAAAAAACAACGATGCCCTAATTTGATGACCAAACTTCCGCCATGGAAAATAGTGTAAGCTCGGGGTCTAAAATACCAACTGCAAAGGTCAATCCAAGGCACTCTGAATCCTCACAAGGCAGGGGCCAGTTAAACCTCGGGGCAAGATATAAAATTATGATGGTTTAACCATTGTTAGCAGTTTCGAGCAAAACACCCAAAACCGTAATCTCGCCAAAAATGATGAACGACACATCTAGAGACAAAATCCTACCCCGAACGTCCATCAATACTAACCCATCTAACATCCAATGAGTAAATACAAATACACCTGGCACAGGTGGTGAGGTTCTCATGAGGAGATAGGTCCAACCCAAATTTGATAAGAGGAAAATCGTGACTAAACATGGGCCGACCCGATATGACCACCAATCGACAAAGAATAGTTCAAACATCATGCAAACAGATGAAAGGGCCAATGATAACCTACTATGGATCAGCGTGGATGAAACTCGAACTTGAAGGAGTGACCGCAAGACGAGGATTCCCTAGCAACGGAAACCTTAATCTGCACTCCACCAATTCACACGCAAACAGCTCGAAATCGACTATCAAAGCTTGAGCAAGGAATGCACTCAGACGTCTCAGCAGCAAACAAGTGAATAATGAAGTTAAAATGATGCCTAAAAGACCTTAAATCCATCCCCATATGTGTCTGAGCAAAGTTACTACAAGCATTAATGAGCATCAAGACATGTTTGAGAAATCTAGAAACCCGAGCCCAGGACGGAATTTCGAAAAATCCCTAGATACGCGGAAAATCCGGATGAACACGAATTCCACAGAAATAGTAGAAACTGAGATTTTAACAAAGTTCGGGATTTTGATGCAGTCCGGGAAAATCAGCCAGAGCCGAAAAATCCCAGAGTCAAGCAGAAACCCAGATTTGGAAAATTTAGCGATGACCAGACAACGAACCAGAGCCCGGGAAAATCCGTCGGAGCTGAAAAATCCCGGATTCAGGTCAAGACCCAGATTTTCACTGAAAGCCCACTTTAACCAATTTAAGCCTAAGGGAGGGATCATAGCCAGCAAGACCAACATGTCAAGACCTTAAAAAAAGGTAAATCCAATAAAACCAAAGGTCGAAAGACATCCAAAAAGAGGGTCCCTACTCCAAGTGGGTGTGTGCAAACCCACAACAAATAGTGGATTGTGGGATGCTTGGATGGTGTGCAGACTCCGTTAAAATATAGTGACCTCCAAGCCTCCCCCCTCGTGCCCAAAAAGAAGGGGCATAAAGAAAGGGTCGGTCATCAAAATTAATGGGGACAACATTATGCTATGCAAAAATAAAAGGAAAAAAATAAGTATTATACTCCCTTCACCAAGCACTAAAAGGCTAGAGTGTGAAGAAGCCTTGCCTAAGTTCTTTGAACTATTCAAGAAAGATAAAGAGGCCCCCTCTAACCCTACTTCCAATGAACATTAATTGCACTTCTTGGAATGTGAGGGGATTAGAATCCCTCGATAGGAAATACCTAGTAAGTAGATTTCTCAATATGGAAAAAGACAAGGCTTTTATTCTACTTCAAGAAGTGAAAGCCATAGGCTTTACCCTTGAAACTAATCTTAGGTTCATATGGAACAACGCCTCCTCTCGAACATCCAAGCATGAAAAAGGGAAAGGAGGGACTATCATTTTAGTGTTGGGAACAGTCTATTGTTGACAATAGCACCTCCCCCTGCAATAGAGCAGTATGAGCTACATTTGAGAGAAATGGATCTAGATTTGGAATATGTTCTGGTCTATGCCCCAAATGACTACAAAGAATGTATTGAGATTTGGAATTGGCTTGCAACCCTCCCTGATGTTCCTTGGGTCATTGGGGGAGACTTTAATATCATATAGAGCATGGAAGACAAGAAAGGAGGCTTGGATATGAAGTGGAAAGGTAATGAGAAACACTTCTAGAGGAGGTTCAAATCCAAACTGAATCTCTTAGACCCCTCAGAGGGGAGAAAGAAAGTTTTTTACACCTGGTGTAACCTTCAAAAAGGTGGCAGGAGGGTGTATTACACATTGGATAGGTTCTATGTAGATAAAAACTAGTTCAGTTTCTCCCCAGTGAGTGATGGACTAGGGGTAGTGGTGCACCCATACACCCTATCTGACCACCACCCAATCAAAGCCACTTTAATCCTAAAATCTTCTAGAAAGAAGGAAAGTAAGAAGGGTCAAAACTTTATCCTCAATACTAGCTTGTTAAAGGATGAAAGCTGCAGAGATGCAATCTGCACCCTTAGGGGAATAAACAACTTGTTAAAAGGTGAAGGAGCAATCCAAAGATGGGAAGCTAACATCAAAGGGTGGACAACCCTATGCCAAAATATTGGGAAACATCTAGCCATGGAAAGGAGGAAGGAAGAAAACTGCCTCCAAGAGGCGCTGCTTGGGGCAAAAATTAAGGCTGCAAAATAGTCCAATTGATGAAAGAACAAATGAGGAGTTGGTCTCTATAAAAAATGCCCTTAGAAGGCTCCAATCACACAAAATTCACGGCTTGAAATTTAGAGCCAAAATCAATTGGTTGAACAATGGGGACAAGGGGTCCAAAAAAATTTCAGGTTCTTAAAAGAGAAAGGGGTTAGAGAGCAGATTGACCAAATTAACCACAATGGCACCCTCCTCAACAATCAAGGTGACATCTCCAAATAGTTCTTTTTGTTCTTTAAAGACCTCTTCTCTTCAGATGGTGATACTGAGGAGGGTAGAAATGCAAGAAGACTCATCAAAAGCATGATTCCTCCCAAGATCTCCCAAGAGGACTCCCTCTTTTTAGCCAAAGAAATCAATAAGGAAGAGATCAAGAGAGCTTTAAACTCAATGAACAATGATAAATCACCTAGGGCAGATGGTTTTCCAATTGAGTTCTACAAGGAGTTCTCAGAATGGATAAGTGAGGATCTTCTCCAGGTTTACAAAGAAGCCATCAACAAGGGATCCTTGGGGAAGGACATCAATAGGGGCATTATAAGGCTGCTCCCTAAGGATGGATACAAAACTAGCCTAAAGAACTAGAGGCCAATCACCCTTCTAAATGTATCCTATAAAATTATGGCCAAATTCCTAGCATTAAGTCTAATCAACATCCTTCCAAAGTTCATTAACAGTATTCAAACAGGGTTTATTTAGGGAAGATACATTTTAGAGAACCTCATCACTAGTTGGGAGGCCATGGAATGGTCCAGAACTTCCAAACAAAAATCTGTTGTGCTCTTGCTAGATTTTGAAAAAAGCCTATGATAGAGTGGAGTGGGTCTTCCTGAGAACGGTCCTAGAGGCCTCTAGGTTCCTTCAACAATTTTGCAATATGGTCAACATGTTGCTGAAAGATGCTTCAACCCAAGTAGATATTAATGGCACACTCTTTGAACCTTTCACCTATTAGAAACATATATAAGGCAAGGTTTCCCTCTTGCACCTGCCCTGTTTGTGATAACATCCGATTCTCTGCATTTCTTGTTGAGAGACATGCTATTAAATCCAAGGGTAAAGGGGCTACGCCTGCCAGACAACAATAATTTTTTGAACATCCAGTTTGCAAATGATATAGATCTTTTTTTTGATCTAGAAGAAGAAAACGTGGAGAATTTACTGTACAATATCAATCTCTATTGTCAGGCCTCTAGTGCAAAAATATCCAGAACAAAGTCTATAATGTTGGGGTGGTCAGATAAGTCGCCTGATTGGTTGCAAAGATTTGATTTTCAGTGGGGAGGCCCTAATAGGCAAGTGAGATACCTTGGCATCCCATTTGCAGTCAACCCATGTCTGAAAGACATGTGGTTTTGGATCAAAGAGAAAATTGACAAAAATATGGACAGATGGAACAAGAAGTACCTGTCATTAGCAGGAAGGTTTAAGGTATGTCAAAAAGTTCTTTCTTCATACTCTATCTACTATACTTCAGTGTGGTTTTTTAATAGCTATCAATTAATAGAACTAAAAAAAAAGATCAGAGGCTTCCTCTGGTCTGATGGCAAAGGGAAAAGGAAGAAGCACTCAGTTAGATGGGATTGGTGTTGCATGGACAAAGATCACTTGGGGGAATTGGGCTAAAGGATCTAGAGAGGCAAGGAATTACTCTAGCCAGTAAGTGGATTTTTAAGGCACTAGAGGGCAATGAACCCTGGAAAGTGCTAATCAGAAACAATATTTGGTTAGGCACCCCCAAACAAGCCAAGTCTTGGAGGCATCTGCCTTTTAGTGATCTGCTCCTATCAAAGCACCCTATGGTCCCTATTGGTTCTATAGTGTTTAAGAGCATTTGGAAGGGTTGGGAGTTGGTTAAAAAGCATGTCACTTTCACCTTATTGATTGGATATAATGGAAATCCATGGCATCTTGGCTACTCCATTTGGTGGAATTTGGAGCACAATGGAAAGCCTTTGGCCTTTCTACAAGGTTGTTCTACCAAAAAATGGGCAATAGTTGGAATTAAGACCTTGGAGAATGTCTTAGTTGATGGTAAGATAAAGAAGTGGGAAGATTTGTAGATGGAGTTTCAACCCCCATCTGGATTAAGAACGTATACTGTGTTAAAGCAAGCCTATGAGACTTCACCCCTAATCGACCCTAATAGTTCAGATAGAAATCCTATTGAGCAGCTCCCTTGGAAAGGCAACACCCCTTTAAAATCACTTCAAGAAAAGACCATCTACCAAGAACTAATACACAACAATTCCCTAGTTGAACACCTAAACAGGGCTTGGCAAGTAAATCTGAGTAATAAAGAGTGGCATGAAATGTTCATCTCAAACTGGCCCTCTATTCTTGACCCTAAAAAGGATTTTATGAGATGGTTAATAATATTACAAAGAGTGTATGTCAAATGGAAACATGATGACATTGAAATATGTAAAATTTGCAGACTCCCAAAAACTATTGAACATATATTCTTTGAATGTTTGTATGCAAAATAAATCTAGAAGCTCCTTTGTAACAACATGCTAATCTAGAAAACTAATGGAAAAATTGATTGGAAAGAGGTTCTTTTATGCACTGATAAAAAACTAGACAAAGAGATTAATTTGTTTTGGCACTGTCTTTCTAATGAAATCTTGTGGCAATTATGGAAGGAAAGAAACAATGAAAAGTTTAATGGTCAGAGGAGGCTCGTTACTGAGTCTACAAAAAGACTCATCCTTTTCAACATTGCCTCACAAGTTGTACTAACTGTGAAAAGCTCAGAGGGAAAGTTTCTCAGGGTACTACTGGTCAATCAAAATGGAGGCAAGTTCAGGCATAATTGGCAGGTGCGTCTTCATAGTTTAGCCTCTTTTATGACCACACTAGACAATTTTCAGAAAGAGTTCAATGGGAAAGCTAAGGTCAATGAAGAGTAGCTCCAAGTCAGGGTTTCGAGGCTACACACAAATGAGAATCTGGAAAGTGAGGAGGTGTTCTCTAGGGATGAAATGTTGGTGGCAAAGACTCTTACAGGGTGGGGTGACCTTGGCCCTAGCAACAAGAGCAATATCATATGAGGTGTTGGCTACAGGGGACTCCCTTTTGCACTGGCTACCTTGTTTTTCCTCCTATGTAGAGTTCACAGGTGTATATATTCAGAGTTAGGGCTTCTCTTTATACAACATCCACATGCCACAGTATACATGGTGTTCTATACAACATCCATAGGCTTAAGTTCTTGGGAGCAACAATAGTTGGCATTCAAATTGTACATGGTGCTTTAGTTGTAGATATTGTGGATAGATCCATTTTTTATGCTACAGGTAACCATTACCATGGATACTTTCATGTTCGAGTTCATGAAGCTGTTGATAAAAGGTACTGTACGTGGCAACAAAGAGGAAATCAAATACAGATTCCCTTTGCACCCAGTGATAGTGATACCTTATTGCACAAATTTTTGTATATATTATGCAATCTACATATGAACAATGTTGTTTCCTTGTATACCAACACTAAACTCTGTTCATTCATGATCTATACAATCTTGTAAAATCCTACTATACTCAGCACACAAATGACTTTTATTTTGTAAAGGCACAGGGACTATAATTTTGTAAAGGGACAATAGATTGATGCTATATTGCATCAGAAAAAATGACACCTGTTGTATATTTTCAAGTGCTTGCACTATCATTAATACAAAAAAAAAGAGATTTGGATCTCCCATTCGACTTGGATTTATCATACTTTTCATTCTTCTTGCCTTTTTTCTTAGGTCTTCCATGAACACTTAGGGCTTCCTTGGCACTAATGGATACTTTCCTCCTCATCTCTTCAAAAAGAAAAGAACCCACCACATCTTCCGTCTTCAATATGACAGAAGTACTCCCAATATCCATAACAAGAGAATCCCATGAATCAAGCAAAGAACAAAGCAAGATCTAACATTTCTCCTCCTCATCCATTTTGACACCAACTGATGCCAATTGAGTCACTGACATATTGAATGCTTCTAGGTTGTCTGTAATTCATCCACCCTCCTCCATTCTGAAGGAATATAATTTCTTCCTCAAGAAAATCTTGTTCACTAAAGATTTGGCTTGATACATTTCACCTAGCTTCTTCCATAGTTTCTATGCAGAGGTCTCTTTATGAACATTGATTAAAATGGAGTATGCCAAGCACAATATGATTAGACCCTTGGCTTTACAGTCTATAACATCATATTGAGCAGCCTTTGAAACATTCTCATCAACAACATCCCACAGATCTTGATCTATCAACAGATCCTCCATCTCTAGCTTCCACATTTCAAAATTATTTCCAAAAAAATTATCCACCTCTATTCTCCCTGATGAACTTGCCATCTAAAAATTCCTGCAACAAGATCACAAAGTATCTTTTACACAAGCTCCCACTCAAATATGGATTAGTTCAAAAAACCCAACAACCCACAACTAAAACCAAAGGTGATCAGGGTTTGATACCACTTGTCAGGAAGATAAGGTAGCGAAACAACTTCCAACACTAATCTTGAAAAGAGAATAATGAATTTTTTTTATAGATCTTTACAATTACAAAAACTTAAGCAAAAATAAACATAAATATCATGCATACCACAACACAGTGATTTACATGGGAAAAACCCTTTCGAGAGAAAAACCCCACACTCCAAAAAGCCACCCAATATATTATTTAGAAATCACAAAGAATACAATATACTTGCAGAGCAAGCTTCTCATAGGAGTATCACCAACTAGAGATACAAAAGCAACATGACCACTATCAGACTCTCATAATACATTATAATACAAAGTCGTAATATAACACCCTCATAAAATAGGGTTGCCTTCTAGAGAAAGTCAAGCTAATAAAATATCGATCATCAGATCTAAGACCTAATGACGAAAAAATCCAGATTTACAATAGTAAAATATAAATAAAAAATACCTATGGCTATAATCCTTTTACAAAAGAAGGTCAAAAAGTAAACAAAAGATATTATAAGAATAAAAATATTTCCTACCAATGCCACTCTTATCCCTGTAAGAATTCTTATGTGTTGAAAGAACATCGGTACACTAAGAGGGGGGAATGGATTAGTATAATTGCAAAGCAAGCTTCTCATAGGAGTATCACCACTCAAAGATCTAGAGACAACACGACCACTATCAGACTCTCAAAATACATCAACATCTCTCTCCTGCAGTCATAATACAACACCCTCACAAAATAGGGTTATATTCTAGGGAAAGACAGGCCAACAAAATATCCACCATTAGATCTAAAACCTAATAATTAACGATCTAGATTTATAATGTATCATTTATATAATGTATGTTGGCTATTTTTGGAATTTCCTAAAAAAGTTAACAAAAAATTGTTTACATGTATCCCACTCCCCCCCTTGTTGCCATTGTATCTTACACATATCGGTGTAACTAGGAAATATATATCCTATCAACAATAAATTTGAAATATCTGCAAGGTTGAGACACATTTTCCCAAAAAATCTCCCACTTGTTGAACACCTTGCAAGAGCAATGGGAGGGAGTAAACATTGTCTCTTAATTTCTAGGGGCTAAAAGGCCCATAATCTTATAACACCATTTGAACTTCTTTGTGCTCATAGGATTAGTTAAAGAATCAACAACATTCATCAAAGTATCTACCTTAACCAACTTCACCCTAACATCTTTGACCATATCTCAAACAAAATGATATTATACATCAATGTGCTTGGTCTTGGCATGAAATGTCGGGTTCTTGGCTAGACATATCACACTCTGACTGTCACAATAAATTGTTAGTGTCGCACCTTATTTTATTCCAATATTTGAACATAGTCTCTTTAGCCAAATGGCTTCTTTACAAGCATGAGTAGCTCCCATATACTCTGCTTCAGTAGTGGAAAAAGCAACCACAACCTGTCGCTTACTCATCCAACTAATTGTACCACCAAATAAAGTAAACACATAAGCACTGGTGGATCGTCTGCTATCAATATCACCTACCCAGTCTGAATCTACATAACCATGAATATCAAGGGAAATATCATCTTCAGTCATATTACTATGATAACACAAGGAATAATCTAAGGTAACACACAAATATCTAAAGACTCTTTTAACTACATCCCAATAAACTCTACCAAGATTAGACATATATCTGGAAAGAAATCCCACTACTTGGCGAATGTCTAGTCTAGTACAAACCATAGCATACATCAAAATTCCAACTGCATTGAGGTAAGGCACTTTACTCATGTCTTCCATCTCTGATGGAGATGTTGGACAATCTAAAATAGATAACTTTGTTCCAACTGAAACAAGAACACACAATGGTCTACAATCCTACATATCAAACCTCTATAAAATTGAGTTGACATAATTAATTTGGCCAAGTCATAGCTTTTTGTTCACTCTATCTCTTTTAATTTCCATCCCAAGAATGTGTCTAGCTGCACCAAGGTCTTTCATTTCAAATTTAGTAGCAAGTTGAGATTTTAGTTCTAAAATCGTACCTTTCCCTTTGCCAATAAATAATATATCATCAACATATAATTCAATAAATAGGAAATGATCATCATCAATTTTATAATAAACACAAAGATCTGATTTAGAATGCTCAAATCCCAAACTAAACACATATGTATCAAATTTTTGGTACCACATCCTAGGACTTTTTTTTAAGCCATACAAAGATTTCTTCAATTTGTAAACCAATTTACTTTTACCTTTCACCACATAGTGCTCTGACTGTGTCATACAAATATCCTCTTCCAAATCACCATGAAGGAAAGTAATTTTCACATCCATTTGCTCAACCTCTAAATCATAAGAAGCATCAATAGCAAGAAAAAACCTAATGGATGTCATTTTTGCAACAGGAGAGAATATCTCGCCATAATCAACACCCTCAACATGAGAGTAACCTTTCACAACCAACCTTTCCTTGTACTTTTCAATAAATCCATTTGAACCAATCTTTTTCTTGAACACCCATTTGCAACCAACAGGTTTTCGTCCTTCAGGAAATGGTACAAGATCCCATGTATCATTCTTTTTCAAAGATGCCATTTCTTCATCCATAACAATTTTCCAAGATTCTGCATCATTCATACCTAATGCCTCCTCTATAGATTTGGGTTCATCCATATTAGTATTCAAAGCAAAAATACATCTCCAATCATCAGGTGTATACCTTTCAAGTGGTTTTCTATTCCTTGTAGACCCACGAACATGATGAGTTGGAGGTTCTTCCTCCTCTTCTAAAGATCGAGAGCTAGATGACCTCTCCTCAACTTCTTGTCTATCCTTGGGCCTCGATTCAATTTCTCAAGTGTAGAAGGAAATTGAATCACATCTTCCTTTTTACTTTGTTCTAGCTGCAATATAACAGAAAATGGCTTAGTTTCTCTAAAAATAACACTTCTACTATATATTACCTTTTGTGCAACATGATCCCAAAGTTTGTATCCTTTCACGCCATAACTGTATCCGATGAAGATACATTTCATAGCCTTGTTCTCCAACTTTGTTCGCTTGTCCTTTGGTACATGTGCATATGCCTCGCAACCAAAAACTCTAAGATGTCTTAATGAAGGCTTGTGAGCCAACAATGCCTCTATAGGAATCTTATCAACAAGAGCTAATGTAGAAGACCTATTAATAAGGTAACAGGCAGTGGCAACAACTTCATCCCAAAACCTTTGTTCTAGGTCAGTACCACTCAACATACTCCTAGCCTTCTTTTTCAATGTCCTATTCATTCTTTCTGCAACTCCATTATGTTGTGGAGAATACAGAGTTGTCTTCTCTCTATGAATATCACAATCTTTACATAATCTATCAAAATAATTAGAGAAAAAATCACCACCATTGTCAGTCCTCAAACATTTTATTTTCTTTCTAGTTTATACCTGAACCATTGCTTTAAATTCTTTAAATAGACTGAAAACTTTAGATTTACTCTTTAGAAAATATACCCATGTCCTTCTACTATAATCATCAATAAATGAAACATAATATTTGGATTTACCAATCGAAGGAACATTTACATGACCAAACACATTAGAATGAATAAGATCTAATACACCACAAGATTTATGAGAACTCGAGTAAAACTGAACACGGTTTTGTTTTCCATAAATGTAATGCTCATAGAAATTGAATTCAAGATTACAATCAGATAAACCTTCAACAAGGTTTTTATTTTTCAAGGTCCTTAGACCCTTTTCTCCAATTTGGCCAAGTCTCTAGTGCCATAACATAATTTTTTCTCTTCAGGTAACTTTTTTTCAAAAAAAGAAAGAGGACCCTTGGGTACCCAAAAGCCATGACCATCTATTGAAGGTGAAACTCTCACTTCTTCCACAAACTTTTTTTTCACAAAATTACTATTGCACTCAACAGTGCATGCATCCATCTTATACAATGTTCCATATCTAACACCTCTAACAATCACCATAGCACCTCTAATCATCTTGTATCCCACATTAGAAAATTTACTTCCTACACACCTGCATCTATTAGTTTGCTCATAGATAACAAATTTCATGCTAATCCAGGGATATGTAGCACACCATTAGTTCTTTTTATTCTACGATTTGGAAATCTAATTTTAAGTTTACCACAACCAACAATGTCTAAATGAGAACCATCACCCAAGTACACCTTACCTCCATCAAATTCTTCATATTTATAAAACCAATCTTTATTAAAGGTCATATGGAAAGATGCACCTGAGTCAATTAACCATGCATCAGTACGTGCACGAGTTACCAAAGTTGCAATGAATGCATCACCATCTTCCTTCTCAGACTTAGAATCATAATCAAATTTCTTCTTTTCTTCTTTGCATTCCTTACGAACATTTCCAGGCTTACCGTAGTTCCAACAAATAACTTTTGACTTTCCAGGAGATTTAGATCTCCCCCTAGGACTTGGATTTGTCACGCTTCTCATTCTTCTTTCCTTTTTCCTTAGGTCTTCCATGGACATTCAGGGCCTCCTTGGTAGTGACAGATACCTTCCTCCTCATCTCTTTAGAAAGCAAAGAACCCACCACATCTTCAGTCTTCAAAATAACATGAGTACTCCCAATAGACATAACAAGAGAATCCCACGAATCAGGCAAAGAACAAAGAAAGATCTGACATTTTTCCTCCTCATCCATTTTGACACCAACTGATGCCAATTGAGCCACTAGCATATTGAATGCTTCCAGCTGGTATGTGATTCGTCCACCCTCTTCCATTCTCAAGGAATACAACTTCTTCCTCAAGAAAATATTGTTCACTAAAGATTTGGCCTGATACATCTCACCAAGATTCTTCCATAGTTTCTATGCAGAGGTCTCCTCATGGACATTAATTAAAAAAGAGTCTTCCAAGCACAATCTGATTAGACCCTTGGCTTTACAATCCATACCATCATATTGAGCAGCTTGAGTAGGATCTTTAGGCCTTGAAACATTCTCATCGACAACATCCCACAGATCTTGATCTATCAATAGATCCTCCCATCTTCAACTACCACATTTCAAAATTATTTCCAAAAAAATTATCCACCTCTATTCTCCTTGATGAACTTGCCATTTGAAAATTCCTGCAACAAGATCACAAAGTATCTTCTACACAAGCTCCCACTCAAATTGTAGGGGTATAGAAAATTTGTTTGTTGGGACCTTTAATTGGTAAAGTGAAAAGACTAAAGATGAATATTGAACATTTAATATTATGTTTGTTTTAGATTAAGAAATGCTAATAAATATGAGGTTTTGGTGTTTTAATATATACATATATATATATATATATATTGTAAAGAGGTTGTTTTAATTATAAAATAGAATAGAATTACAAAATAGATTACGGGATAGAATAATACGAAAAATAAATAGTTTCTTTTTTGGGTTTTCTTGAGGGATTATTTTTGAAGAAACAAGAAAAAACAGTTTCTTGAAAAAGGAGGATGGAGAACGAATAAAGGAAGCAAAAAGGAATAATAAAGGGGAGAAGAAGAGAGGTAAAAAGCTGGTTCATGTTGAAATTTTTATTTTAGTTCAAAATTATGAAATTTTCAGATTTACAATGAAATTTGAGATTAATAATTTTTAGTTCATTAGTGAAATTCTTAATTTGATAATGAAATTCAAGAGTTATCCTGGTTCCAATGCTTTAGTGCTCTGTGTGAGCCAACCGACTTTGTGTGAGTCTTGAATTGCTCTGTGTGAGCTATAAATTTTGCTCTATGTGAGCTTTTGAAAGAGATGCAACTTTGAGTGAGCTAGTATTGAGCTCAAGGGTGGCTGGGTGGAGAGTGGAAGAAAATATTCAAATTTTAATTAGCTTAGAATGAAATTTTGTTTTCTGTTACTTTTGCTATTGTGTGACTAATGACCTGTGTTGCATGCATAAAATAAACCCTTATTTAGGGATGGGTAAAAAGCAGCAGTGGAAGAGAGTTTTAAGGTGGATGAAATTCTTATTTTTCAGAGTGCAAAAGGTTCTTCTGAATAGTTAACTGTTTAATAATGTAAATAATAGTGCATTGATCGATTTGGTTTTGCAGGAGTACTCTACTATGGTAATTTGGGGAAAATGACAAGCCTGAAAGAAGTCTCTACTTAAGCAACAAGTAATAAGCTCAAACCTCTCTCTTAGTAATAGAAGACTTTTCTTGAACTCCTAGGTGAAACTCTCTAAAGAAATAGAATAAAAAATCATCTTTATTTGATGTTGGATGTGGGGGTGTATGTTGTAGTTGTAAAGATTTAATTTTGTCAATGTCGTACGCAGTCACGATGCCTCTTCTAATCAATCCGTTGGAGGAGCCCAACTAACTTTCAGTTGGCATTTGTGTTCCTTTTAGACTCCGTTAAATTCTGAATGTTGACAAATGCAACTGAGGCCTCTAGAGTTGTTTTGATTTGAGTCGATTACCTTCAAAAGGAAATGGTTAGAATTTGGTATTGCATTCCTCACCTGTAGTGACTAGTTGAATAGCCAATTGAGTAAAATATCTTTGGGTTTAGTAAGCATTTGTTACTGTTGCATTTTATTTGCACTGTGTATAATGGCTCCATTCGTATTGAAGGTATTGGAGACCATTCTCAAAGAGAGGGAATGATTACAATGGCAAAAAAACATGCCACCATTCTCAAGGTGAGGAAATTCCAAATCAATTTGTTAATACAGGGTTCAAAACTCCCTTAAACTTGATCTTTCATGTCAAAATGTACTTCTATTTGCATGTAATATGGGATTTTTGTGTTGCGGCTTCCCCTGTTGGATGCTGCATTTCCAGAATGTAGATAATTAATTAATAGGCACCGAGTCTAGTCCTTACTATAATGTTACTGGGAAATTGTTTAATTTTAAGATTCATGAAATTTTCAGCTAAGTCCCTTCTACAACACAATGAATGAAAGATTTTCTTGTGACTCAAGGGATTGAATATTGCTACAAACATGAGTGAAAGAAATCGACATTGAGCACTGTTGTACTCAAGGTTAAAAAAATATTTATTTTCTAATAGAGCATAAAATTCAAATTTGCTTCTTGCATTAGAAAACTCAAATTACAAGTAATTTCATATGTGTTATGAGAAGGACTATACTACGGCCTACTCTATTTCGAATAGTATTTTTCCTGACGTGAGTGAAAAAGCAAAAGTGTTTGTTGGTTAACTCATTTGGGAAAACTATAATGTAATAAGATAGACAGATAAGTTTGTTGTTTATACTCAATTGTTTTAGAATGTGAATGATGGATAATGCTTCCTTGTTTGGAATTTCTTAATCTCAGTATTGACTGACATATCCCATGTATATCTAAGCACGTTATAGGGCTAGCTTTTATTTTTCACTTGATATTCAATTGGTTTGTTATTGTTTCATTTAACAATATTGTTTCATATGTTTTTTTTTATGTCAAGGCATTACATATTGTCAAGGAATTACACAAATCTGGATTAGTTCAAAAACCCCAACAACCCACAATTGAAACCAAAGGTGATCAAGCTTTGATACCACTTGTAAGGAAGCTAAGGTAGCATAACAACTTCCTACACTAATCTTGAGAGTAGAATAATGCAAAAAAATTATAGATCTTTAACAATTACAGAAACTTAAACAAAAATAAACACAAATATAATGCATACCACGACACAGTGATTTACATGGGGAAAAAACATCTTAGGAAAAAAACCCACACTCCAAAAGCCACCCAATATATTATTCAACAATCACAAAGATTACAATATACTTGTAGAGGAAGCTTCTCACAGGAGTATCACCGCTCAGAGATCTAGAGACAACATGATTACTATCAAACTCTCAGAATACATCACCGTCTCTCTCTCACAGTTGTAATACAACACCCTCATAAAATAGGGTTACATTCTAGGGCAAGAAAGGCCAAAAAAATCCACCATTAGATCTAAAACCTAAAAATTAATGTTCTAGATTTACCATGTATCATTTATATAATGTATGTCAACCATTTTAAAAGTTTCCTGAAAAAGTTAACAAAAAATGGTTTACATGCATCCCACCTCCCCCTTGCTGCTATTGTATATTACACCTATCATTGTAACTATATATATATATATTCATATATATATCCTATCAACAATAACATTTATACAATTGCAAGGTTGAGACACATTTTCCCAACAAGAATAATATCCTTGAGTGAACATGAAAAATGACAAATACCTAGCTAGGGAGAAATCAAAACACCCTAATAGATCTGAAATATGATTATACCTTGCTTTAGGTGGCTAGTAAAATGAAGATTGAAGATGGGAACACTTAGGAAATAAGTAATTAGGTTAGGGAGAATGGCTAGGTGCATGTACCAAACCTAGAATCCATCATAATCTACCATTGGCATCAACCTCCAAATCATGAACAATGCTTGATCTTTCTTAGCAAAATGAGCTTGAAGGCCTAGAAAAACAAATGAAATGTTGCTCCAAGACTTCAACCTTGCTTTATTGAATGTTATCTCCTTGATCTTTAGTGCTAATATTGTGAATATCTTCTCAATCTCTTGTCAACCTAGCTTGAAATGGTGAAAAGACTAGGCTTTATAAGCTTCTTCTCTAATTTCTCAATTGTTAAATCCTTATGGACGAGCTTTGAAACTTGAATTTTGAACATTAAAATTCCACCAAAAACATATTTTAAATTGGGTTTTAGCACCTAAGGGGGACCCATTTTTCCAAGGGCGAATGGGTCTTGACCTAGATTGCCAAGACTCATTTATTTCAAGGCCTTTAATTCATTAAAAGTATTTCTTCAATGCATCTTGAGGTGTTCGAAAATAATAAAAATAGGCATTGGGACTCATAATAAAGGGAATTAGGGACCTATTTTGAAGGGTGAAAATGCATAAAAGGGAGGTCACTAAAATAGGTTCAAATTAAGTGTGAAATTGTACTTTCACTTAGAAAGGAGTACAATTTTCTACACAATAGACTATAAATCAAGATTTAATTAGATTATAATCATAGAAGAAGATCAATACAAAACAAATTTCAATTATCCATTTGGTCATATGAATTATCATTAGATTGATGAATGCTCTTGCTTATTTTCAAGAGTGAATGGATTCCATATTCAGAGTATGAGAAGAATTTCTTTATGTATATATTGATGATATTCTTATCTTTAACAATAACTTCGATGACCATACAATTCATCTTGAAATGTTTTATAAGTTAGAATTTAATTTTGAGATTGTTCTGTCCCTAAATAAAATTGGATGGTATCAAGACTCTTGCAAGTTTTTAGGTATGGTTTTCAATAATGGTGTGTTGGAAGTACAACCACAGATCAAAGAAAAGGTCTTGGAATTTAAGACTCCCTTTGACAAAAATATTTTGCAAGTCTTCTTGGGAATATTAAACTATGTAAATAATTTTATCCAAATGTAGGTTTTGATAGAGAACCACTACAACAACTCTTGAAGAAAAAGAATATCCAATGGTCTCCAAAATATATTGTTGTTGTCAATAAGATACAAAAAAGATAAGTAATCTCCTTATTCTTCATGTACCTAGTACTGATGAATTTATATTATATATAGATGCCTATGATGTAGCATGGGGAGAATTCTTAGTTTTTTGTCAAATAAGGAAAAAAATATGTTTCAAAATATGCTAGTGGAGTAATGATGATGTTAAAAAATGGATTTCTTTAGACATATTTTTTTTATGGTGTTATAAAATGACTTAAGAAATTATGTTTGAAATTAATGCATTTAAAGCATTTCATCATCAGAATTGATTGCAATAGAATCATAAATTTTAAGGAAAAGGATCATGGAAGAAAAGATGGACAAGGAAAATATGTTAGAAGGAAAGCATATATTAATTAGTTCAATTACGAATTCCAACATATTTCAGGGAAAAATAATATAGTTGCAGATAATCTTAGCAGAAATTTTCCTGGAACTTTTATGATAGCTTCTAGCTTTGGCCAACTAGACTATCTAGGTAGCTCAAAGAGACATTCTAATGAAAGGAGTAAATAAAAAATAATTGCAGAATGTAATAGTTGATATTGAAAGTTTAGAACATATTGGTTGTATCACCACTCCTCATTATTAATGAGATAAATTAAGAGATTTCACTATCCTCAAGATTGAAACTGATAAACAATATTTGTAGTTGTTCAATGTTGTTAGACGACCCTATTTTAATTGGGTTATAACTTGTGTTGCAAGGCCCTTTGACCAAATAAGGGAATTCTTAGATCCCAACATATCAATCTTGATTATGCATTCACATGAGATATGATTACCACTATCATCTTTAATAATAGATTAAAATGGTAATCTTATTTTGTTCCGAATTAACTTATGATAAATAACAAGTAGATTAGAACATCCACCATAAATTCTATATATGTGACAAGTGGAAGCTATTAAATTGGGATGATGTATATAACAATATTGGTCCTAAATCAAGGGTCCTATCTCCTGACACTAGTTTAGATGTGATTTATGATGGTTATAATGATTATCATCCAACATAACTTTATTGTACAAGGATTATCTATGTCGATCATAATTTTGGTACAATATACCTTATTTTTTCTCTAATTGGATACATAAAAGGAAGTGTGATAGCATTTAATAACTTGTAGTTGATAAGCATTCTCTTCTTTCCTTTTTTTTTGTTCTGAATATTTATTAATCATAAATTCATAACAACAGAAAGGAGATTGAGAGGATTTAATATACGTCCCTTTTTTGAGTTCTTCTATTGCTTGTTGCATATATGTATAATCATGTGAAGCAATATGTATCTTTTTCTTTGTTTAGTAGTTTTTCCTAGTTGCAACTTAATCTGCATCATAGGCATCTATTTTTCCCATATCTTTTGTGGATCTTTAGAACATATATTCTTCAAAAGTTCTTTTAATTTTGTTAATGGTTCAAAAGTTTGGATCATCATTATTGTTGGATATTTTTCTGATACATAAATTAATCTTGGAGTATTAATCTTTCGTCCATCAAGGGTAAACATGATGCTTATATTTATACATCCATATGGAGCATATCTATCAATGAAATTTCCTCCTAGTATACTGTCTACTGGCATCTGGTGCATAGCAAATAAATCACATAAAAAGTCATATCCTTCTATAACAATAGTTTGTTGATGTTTATATTTTCCACAAACAAATTTGTTTCCCCAAGCATCAATAGTTGTATATATTGATTTTTTTTAAGTTATTCCCATTCATCAATAATGGAAGGTTTGTAAAAAGATAAAGATGCACCATAATCAATTTAAGCATCATAGTTTTTCCCATTTATTATAATTGAAATATACTAGGAAAACTTTCCACTTTTAGAAGAGTTATTAGGTAGTCTGGTTTTTATTCAAAGCTAGGATTTGGTAAAATAGATAGTACAAGCTTAACAATAGTTTGTTCAAAAAAATTTGAGATTTCTTTTGGCATTTCTTGGATTTTGACTAAGGAGAAAAACACTCGGGAATATCAATTTTGTTCAGAACAAAAGGAATTTAATTGATAAAATGGCTCTACAGGAGTAAGCAAACAACCTTCTAGAAAAATATCAAATCATCAAGAGACTTTTGTATTTCATTTTTTACTAACTTTTTAGTTGACTTATCTTTCACTTCCTTTTTATAAGGCTTTATTAAAAAAAATTGGCATTCGAGAGGATGTAGAATATTCTTGTTCATCATAATTATTATGGAATTGATTCATATCGCTATTCTTTTCTCTAAATACACCTTTTGATTTTGGGAAGCCTATGCTTGACCAGTTCATTATTATTGTAGGTATCTCATTATCAACATCTGGTTCAGAAGATCTATCTACTTCTTGAAGGGCTTCAACAAGATCATCAATATATTTTTCATCAACATCAATATATTCTTAAATGTATGGTTCATAAATGTTATTTGCATATAAAGCTTAGGAGGAAAAGAGCATCATTGGTAGAAAATATTTTTCTTCTTATAATACCTTTTGTTTACTTTGTGGCCTTCTTTTGTGAAATAATTGCAACCATAGGTAGCAATTTCAAGATATAATGGAGCAAGACATTTGGCTTCATGCTTTGCAAATTTTTGGATATTTTTACAATTAGAGATAAACTAGAATACCTAGTCTTGAGCATACTTAATAAGATCACTTATTGCAGTATACTTAAGTTATATTCCTCAAATTTTCATTTAATTGAAAACTTTCTCAAATTTAATTAACAAGACAGTCCTTCTAGATACTTTATTTTAGTAAATTATCATTTGTCTTGTTCCATATCATAAATTAATATTCTAAATTGATTAGAATATTCTTCAAAATTCTTAAGATCAAAACACTTCATTTGTAAAAAAAAATTGCTTGCCTTTCTCTTTTACATATTTCTCAGGACAAAATTCTTGCACCAAAAAATTATGAAACAATTGAAGAGAATTTTATTGTACTATTTCATGTATCCTTCAATTTTTACTACATTTATTTTAGAATGCCACTAATTATTGGTTATTCCCCATAATTATTGTACAAGACTGACTACATCTCCTAGTGTGATATGAGCAATATCAACAATAACTCCAAAGACATTAATCCATGCTTGAATGTACGGAGTTGAATCTCTAATATTATCAATGTTAAGATGACAAGGTTGTACCGGATAATGACCATATATAACAAACAAAGTTGATGCATCTATTCTTTTAGCTAATTTTTTTTTGTTGAATATGATAATGAAGATGAAGAAGAAGGGATTATTTCATAAGATATTTTTTTTCATTTCTTCATTTTTTAGCCAACCTAAATCATTAGCTAAATCTTCTAATTTATTGTCTTTATCAAATTTTGTAAGAACTAGATCCATATCACCAATCTTATATAGATTATTTAAATCTGGTTAGATTTGTCAATACTTTTGTAACTTGTTGTTTATCATCATTTTGTTTATTTTCTAGAGTATTCACTATTGTATGAGTTTCTAACACAAAATCTCCTACTTTTTATACCTTTTTATCTATAGTATTCACAACTTCTTTTATATTTAAAACATCTTTACATAAATTATCTAAATTTTCTTGAAGATGATAACAAATATTCCAATATAGTTTTTTGTGTCTAGAATTTAATGATGGTTCCTTTTCTTCTGCCTTTGAATGTTGAAAATCATATTGAAACTATAGCGTCGTAAATTGTCACCCTTGACAATTTCACCCTATGTTTTGTACCCCCTAAATTATTGAGCCTAATTGAGTCCCTAATTTCCTAAATTATGCATTCTATAGCCCATTTGTACCACTTTCCGAGAAATTGCAAGCATTAAATAAATTCATTCAGTTAATATTCTACCCTTGACACTTAATGTCCTAGAGAATGGGGCCATGACCCATTCGCCCTAGGGTGTATGGGTCCCCCTATTCTATTGGGGACCAATTTTTAATATGTTGGTGTCGACATTTTAACATTCAAAATTCAAATTGCAAATGTCAGCTATTGGGATTTAATTCTCGAGAAATTAGAAAAACACCTATAAATACCTATTTATTACATCATTTGAGTTCTAACAAGTATTAAGGAGAATTTATGAGCAATTATTATTGTCAAGAGCGCTTTCAAGCAAGTCAAGAGTAGCATTTCAGAGCTTTATTGTAATAATTCAAGATCCTAACATCATGTCAAATTTTATGAGTTTATGTATGCTCATTTTATCATTGTTTTGTGAAGGCTAACACTCTTGTAGGTCTCTAAAGAATTCAAACATTCAAGAAAGCAAGATCTAAGACCTTGAGGTGATGTGCATGACTTCAGTCCTGTAAGGAAGCCATTGAAGGGTGGTGAGTTGCAACACTTTGTGATTTCATCATTCCTTTCCTATCCATTATCATTTTATCATTGACATTGCCATTGTGGAAGTGGAAATAATTACATGGGGTTTGACTAAGGAAAGCCCCTAAATGGCCCAACATTTTCCCTCTCTTTGAATGTGCAGGTTTTAGGTTTGAAGAGGATTGAAGAAGGCTTGAAGACAAATTGTTTATTGTTGCATTTGAAGCTCTACAACTTGTCTACTCATAGAAACTCATCTACAAAATTATTCAGCAGTGTTTTGACAACTTTACAAGTGGAAACAAATATCTCCAATCTATCAAAAATAGAGTAGGACACCCCTACAAGGACCCATACACCCCTAGGCGACTAAGTCCCCCTATGCATCCTAGATCCAAATATTTATGATAGGTACACAATCCTTTGAACTTCCCAGATCTGCCTACAAATTGTTGTTTCAATCTGTACATTATTGAGATCTTGCATTTTTTTTTATATTAGGTCATATAGCTTAGTTAGGTTAATCATTGCAAATCAATTCCAAATCATTCTAATCCTTAATAGGATGAAGATTCAGGTTTGATTGGCTCACCTTCATGGTTGAAAGTCAATCTATTCACTTTGTTAATCTCTATCTTAATGAAACATAGGAAAATACACCACATCCTCCTAACCATTTGAATCCTAGGTTTACATAGTAGACCTAGGGTTCCTATTTTTCTTTGTTTCAAAAAAATAGACACAAATACATCTATTGTCTTATAATATCCTCTAAGAAGATGCTATCTTCCATATTTATATAAATTAATATCTTCTTCCTTATACCACTGGAGTGTTCCTTCTCTAGGAAAAGTTTGAACCATTCCACAAAAGGGTGTGTTTCCTTCATAATTCTTTTACCCTTTTTTTTTCTTTTTCTTTGCTATAAGGATCCAAACCTTGATTAATGGGTCCATCTTCTAGTTCAACAACTAAATTAGTTTTTTGTGGCTAGAAGATGTACTAAAAGAAGATCGACCAAATTGAAAATAATGCTCAAAAGGATTATTACATAACTATTTAGAAGATATACCTCTAGGAAAAATATTTATCTGATTGCTTTTGACTTCATGAACTGGTCTTATAGCTTCTAACAATTTGGGTGCTACATTTTTCATCCAATCAAGTTTTCATCCTAAAGGGATATCAATAGTATTTATATGCCCCTTTTGAAGTTAGACTTCACCATTAAGAGTTTTGGCATAGGGTAAATTTTCAAGAATCTTATGATGATTGGTATTAGTCATGAAATATAAGACTTTTATTTGGAATGAAGCATATTTGAATTTACCGAACATGTTTAGACCATAAAGGGAAGATAAAATTCCCCAACAATCTAGAGATCCATGTTTTACTTCTAAACACCCCTGGTCTCTAACAGCTAGAGTAAGGTTAGGATAAAAGACAAAATAGACATAATTTTTAGACAACCTAGATAAACTTGACAGCTGATAGGCATGTTCATATTGAACTTGTATTCTATCACACAAAGCTAAATATGTAATAGGTTGGATATTTTCAGGCACACATGATCTTATATAAACAATAATTGCACCAAAATACACAAAATTGACATCCTTATGATTTCTAGTGTATTCAATCTCTACTCTAGGATGGACAAATAACATTTTGGTTTGGAAAGTTTGAGCAAGATCATATTCTAAGGTTAACTCAACAACCTTCATTTTGGGTATTAAAAACTACTTAAAGCTTGATCTAGAGACAAAATCATTTAAGGGATTAGGATGCAAAACACTCTTCTTATATACACTTTATGCTTTTAATATAGGGGGTCTATAGCTACAAATAGATCCTATAAAAATTTCTTCAGATGTGTCAATCTTTGAAACTTCTTCAACTTTGAAATTGTCTTCTGTAGGTTGGATTTGAGGAATCTCATATAATCCTTTCATACTATCTTCATTAATTATTTCAACTCCATTAGTAGAACCAACAAATCTTTGAAATTCAACCATTTTTAGACAATGAGTTAGTAACCAAACTTTGGGATAACTTATAGGGGTTTTACAAGAGAGCAATACTCAATCCATAAAAGGAAAGTAACAAGCGTCAATAGACAATAAAAACAACAAAAAGGTCTCAATCTCAACTCACAGGGAGAAACCCAACAATGTTAAACACTTCACTATACCCAAATATAACTCATATAATCTTAGTGGTGACTTATATCAATTTTTGATTACGCATCTATTATGTAGACATTAAGATCTTTGAGATGGCTCTGATACCTTTTGAGCTGATATTAATATATGCATATTGTACATAATCAAATAGATTATATTTACAGGAAAATTAATGGTCTCATAAAAATAAAAGTTTTTTAGAAATAAATATTATAGTGTGCAAATAAATGTTTGGAAAAAGTGAAGTGACGTAGAGGGGGAATATACAAAAAAATTGGTGGTGGAATATTCTAGAAATATTTGTACAATATTTACATGCACGAAGACGTGGTGGAACCTTATACAAAAGATATGAAAGATGAAATCTTGTACAAAAAGATATAAAATATCCTCACATTTAAATTAAAAATTCTTTGTACATCATAAAATATATTTAGTCTTTTGTATATTATGAAAAAGTAAGGATAAACAATGTCGACCAAATTTATTTTGGTAGATATTCCTCTTTTATTTAAATAATATAGACAAAGAAATCAAGTTGATGTAATAAATCAAGGATTGACAATGTTTGTCACCTGGCATGATAATCCTCCTTTGTTTTATCTAAAAGATAACTTATTAGAATAGGTAAATTGGGGGTGTGATTGGATCTTCATGTCTTTGAAGGCTATAAATAAGCCACTCCCATTACCCATTTGGGCATCAAATAATTTTAATAGATTCTTCATTGAGTCTTTAGAGTCTTATTAAGCCTATCTAGAGTCATAGTCTACAAATATTTGAGTATGCTCTACTCTTGCGCCATAGTGCAATCTTGAGTATCATAAAAATAGTTGCAAATATAAGTTTTTATACTTTATTGTATCATGTAATATTTTTCTTTCAATAATATAAAGAAGTTGTAACTATTCGGTCGTTAGCCTTCGCCACTATTTTTCCCACTTTCGCCTAGCTGTGTGACCTCTAAGTTAAAATGTGGTATCAGAGTGTTGTTTTTTAAAAGTCCAAATGGTATAAAAGATATGTCAAAAATCTTAATTTATGCATAATAGATGAGCCATAAAAAATTAATATGTCATCAATAAGATTGTATGAGTTATATCTAAGTATAGTGAAGTGTTTATCACCGTCAGGTTTCTCCTTGTGATTTTAGATTGAGCCCTTTTATCATCTATTTCATTTATTGTTGTTGTTGTATGTTGACACTTGTTACTCTCCTCTTATGGATTGAGTATTGCTCTTTTGTAAAACCCCTATAAGTTATTTTAGAGCTGGTCAATAACTCATTGTCTGAAGAATGACTTATTTTTGAGGCTTTTATGACTTTTTTGTTGTAGAATATTCTAGAAGAGATAGTTTTTTGATGCAAAATTTTTGGGAAGAAATTTCTTATGTCCTTGTAGGGAATATATTTCATATGCTAATAGTGGCTATGGTGAAGAACTTAATAAAGTTGTTGAAGGTCTTCAACAACTTGCTGAATTAGAGGCTAGCTATGATAAGAAAACTATTACTAAATCAGAACAAGAATGTCAAGTTACATGATCTAATTCAAAAGATATATAAGCTAGTAAGTCTATATATTCAGAATCTATATAACTAATATCTATTATTATGAAAATTGTGGAAGATGTTTTTATGCTATAACATATTTAGAAGAAACATAAAAAAGTAGAAGATAACAAAGAAACATAATTTACTTTTGTCTATTCTTCACAAGCTAGGGTTTCAAGAAAATAGAAGAAAAATTCTTCTCACAATAATCAGTCTAAAGATTATCCTACTATGTATGCTCAAACAAGCATAGATCCTCTATTTCTTTATTAAATGATGAGTTTGTTACATTTTTATCAGTATTTCCTTTGTATTTTCCCATATATTAAAAAGTTTTCTGAAGTCATGTATTTTCCTATCAAGCCCATTATATATCTCAAGTTAGAAGGTTTCACTAAAAAATTAACTGCCTCTTAGATACAGATTCTACTATCAGTTTAGCTAAAAGTCATGTTATTACATTAATGTATTGGTGTCAACATAAAATATTTGTTCAAGGTCTTGGATCAATTAAAACTATAAAACAAAAGGTAATGTCCTTGTAAATATAGGAGAATTCAGTTCTCTGTGTTCTTTCTGACAAAATGAAAATATAAAAATTGATATTGTCTTAGGTTAGGATTGTTTAAGCCAATTTAAGTCTTTCTTTTTTCAATCTGGTGTGGATTTATGAAACTATAAAGAGATAAAATTCCATCAACTCTCAAGAAAATTATTTTGTGTATATGATTGGAAAATTTGATGAAGAAGGAAATATTCTTTCGAAATATCCACAATTTTCTGCAATACGTAAGATAAAAAAACTTCCTGAAGCTTGCCAAAGGATTATATTAGAAGATTTTCTTTATAAAAATTATCACCTATTTTTAGGAATGATGGTTGGGAAGATATACAAACTCTCCTAGGAAATAAAGAGATCCACATTCTATCTCCAAATCTCAGTAAAGCATAGTTGCTTGTTTTAAAGCACCCAATTCATAAATACAAGGAAGCTCACATCTTTTCTAAATGCAAGGTTATTGTTGTTGTTTTAATCTTCCTAATCCTCGAACCCGCAAAACTAGAAATTCTAAAGGCTCTTGAACTTGCAAAATCGGAAAACTGAAAAACTAAGGGAAATTATTGCTATAAAACATGTTTTGCAAGTGATTTAAAACTAATTAATGTAATATTTAATAATGGTTTATTTTTCAAATGCATTAAGGGCGTAATATTTTACTTGATGAGTATTGTTAAAATGATATAGGATAATGGTGATTGCCAAAGGAAAGTTGTTTGTAAAAGTTGGTATCGGTGGGAAGTTGTTAAGAGGAAACAAAAGAGGTAATAACATTCAACTAGCCAACATCTAAGGGCAGATAGTAGTGAACCAAAAGAATAATAATCCAACTTATGGTAAAGCTGACATAACTTTTAAATTTTTTCCCGACCTTCACTCCTAGGGACTTTTCTCAGAAGCGAACTCATCATCGGAGGTGGGAATTTTGTGTGAAGAAGTTGGTATTTTGTTATTTGTAGGTTTTGAAGATTAAAATAACTTGACGCTATTTTTCCCATAGTCTCATGCATCAAATGGTTGTTACCGGAAGTCCAAGGTAACTTTGATTGTAACTTCAAGAAGGCAGAAAATATCTACTGCCATGCCAACTGTGCTCAGTGTAGGAGTTTATGGTAACTCCTCAACACCCTCAGATCACTTGCATGGAAAAATAACTTCCACACGAGAGATGGAAAAAATATCATGCTACGATTAAGGATGCAAGAATGCCAAAATAATAACCACAATGAATATGACAATGCACATATGATGCTTTGTTATATAGGAAAGGTGTGAGATAGGATTATACAAGATCATGAAAAGTTTCTTAATCCTATCACATGAGAAAAATAAGTCATAACAACCTAGGATAAGACAAGATATAGAAATGACAACTAAGACTTCTAGAAGGAATCTTAGAACCTAAGTAAACTTAACATGTGAAGATGTCCCCTAAGTCCCTAGTAAGTGAATTAACTAGGTACAAGACATTTATTCACACCAACACAAAATAGTCACTAACACAATAATCAAGTAAATTTGATTGGTATAGGAATAATAAGGATCATCATTAATTATAAGCATTTGTCATTCACCAATGATCATAAAATATTGATCCATAAACATAAGTATGAATAACTTTTTATGTCTTTTTTAAGAAAAAAATAGTCATGCTACTAAAAATACAATAACGATCCATTAAAAAATTAAGCAATGGGTGAGCTATCCTTTCCAGGCTTGCCCCACAGATAATTTATGAGGGCGATAGTGTCATAACCCAATTTTTATTGCATTTAAATTTAAAATATGATAAATTGAAATATTGAGGAAATTCAATATGTTGAATAAAAATTTGATATTTATGAAATGTTTGAAAGAATTTGTTTGTATTTTTATGTGATCTTATTTAGTATCTCATGCTTTATCATGATTCAACGTTACTAATGAACTGTGTAAGTGCAAGTGTGTGAAAATGCAGGGTAACAGGTTGAAGGATGAGAACATGGTTGAAGTAGGATCCTTTAGCCAGATTGAACAGTAAGCTTGATGAAATTTGGGTGCACACACCACAAAATGGCATGATGACTGCATTTGAAATTCATATAGGAGATTTAATTAATCTGATTTGAAATGATTCGATGATTGAAAAGGTAGACTTGTGAAATGAAATACATGTGATTTCTTATTTAATTGTCTATCTTGACCTTGTGTTTTGAAAATTTAAAGAAAACGATAGCATGATTAAACACATACATGAATGTATGTATTTCGAAAAGGATTATTTAAAGGATAAGAAAATCACTTCATTTAAACATTATTGTTCGAATAAAATAAAAGTCCATTCTTATTTAAATAGTGATATTTGTACACACACACACACACACATATATATACAAATACATACATATATATATATATACATACATATATATATATACACACACACACACACACACATACACACACACACATATATATATACAAATACATACATACATATATATATATATACACACACACACACACACACATATATATATAAAAGAATGTACAAATGTGTGCATATATATATATTTATATTTATATTCCTTAAAAAATGATGAATGGGAATCAAATTTAATAGGTATCACTACCGATTTTAAGCAAAAATATGAAAAAAAGAACAATATGGGAAGAGTGGCCTGCCAACTTTTAATGAAGAAAAGATATTCGAAATTCATAAGTAGGCAACTAGTTAATGGAAATTATGGTTTGAAATGGCCCATTAGTGGAGAACATAAGAAAAAGGAAGGAAAGTTACCATTTTGGTAACATGAAATTGAAGCAAGAACTGAAGAGAATGGGCTGGGTTGACGAGTGCTGAGGAAAAAGTTGAGGGAAAAATCTACAGAATCGGAGGTAACCGATGTAATTGTTTTGCAAAAAGCTTGCATTATTAGTTTAAGTTTATTCATAAGCATTATATGTTTTTGTTTATTTCAATGATTCATTGAATCAACGTAAAATTGATCGATGATCATCTATGTGCAACTTGTTTGATTGATTTGTTTACATTTTCTGTTATATGCAGAGGCCATGTCAGCCATTTCTTGATTACCCATGCTCTATGCATGCACTTCAAACGGCATGAAAGCCGAATTATTTTATATATTGTAAGTTATAAGTTGTTGCCTCTAATCTTTTATCTCTTGCATGTGAAGTTCCTTAGCTTTTCGCATGGTTAATCGGGTGAAATCGATAGCCTGTGGGAAAGAAATGTAATGATTCTCAAATCGTTTATCACCCCTCTAAAGGAGGTGGAAATCCACCACTATTTATACATGTTATGCTGTCTATCATGTGATTGAACCCTATGGTTAGCCTCACCATATGGGTATGAGAACCATTGCAATCAATCTTGGATCGATGGGCAACATCGCTATAACCTTGTCGCCTCTTCGCAGTGAGTGATGGCAGAGCATTGTATCGTTCCATTATTAACAAATGATATTATTATTTCCACATCGCTGTGATATTATTATTTCGTGTCATCTTGTCTATAGACAATGGCATAATGATGTATTGTTCCATCTTTATGCTTGCATGTTAAGTATGTTTACTATTATTCTATACAAACGATACCCAGATTGTCTCTTAGAAACAAATGCAACCAAGTTGAGGGCTAGTATGCCTAGGCTTCGACCTTGGTACTTTTAAATAATAAGAAATAGTCAATCGATTATCGATCGTTCCATAGAATGACAGTGACATAAATATGATAAAACAATGAACACCGGTTCTTCAAACCTCGAGCAATAATAAGATTGTTCGAGTATAGTGTAAATTATTACTGTTAAAATGACAAGCATGTCATTCAAATTATTTTACCATGCATTAAATAGTATCAGTATTGTTTAGTTATTTTCTTTACATGTATATTTATATACAACTATTCTTAGAATGATAGAGCTTTGAATGAAAACATAAGAATGATAGATATGTCGACTCAGGTCTATGACCATGACTATATTTGAATAACTGAGGCTCCTTAGATGAGACTCAAATATATCAAACATTGGATAACCTGAAACTTTTTTTGATAAAGTAAGCAACATTTTCAGGGTGTTGTATCCTTCACAGAGAGCCACAAGGGCCAATAGAGTCAAAGATTAAAAAAAGCATCAAAACAAAACACCAAACCAAAAATAGACATGGACTAACAACACTCGGACCAACAAAAAACTAGCAACAGACTAGCTGGCATTCTCCCAGTTATTTGACAGAAGTTGAACCAAATCATCACCGATCCACTCCTGGCAGTCTTTAGTCTTTTTCATCTCCATCTCATCCTTCATGACAGTCGACAGGGTACTAGTGACAGTGAACTAATTTGACCGTGAATCAGGTCAAACCATTGAATTTTTTGTCCATTTTGTCCATTCTTTCTTTCAGCACACTGAGCTCCTCCCTGCCGCTCGTAGTGTAGTCAGGATCATTCTGCTCAATATCTAGCCATTTTGATGAGTGAGAGGCCAAAACCTCCTTTTGAGCTTTACCCTTGTTAGGAATGGATGAGGGACCTCTAGCTTTCTCACCTTCCTTGCCTTCTGACACCTCTTCAACTCTACTATCTTTACTGTCTGACAACTCCTCTTCAGTTTCCAAATCCCTAACATGCACTTTTTTCCTATTCTTTGCCAACCTGCCAGATTACCGAATGATGGAATCACATCCAATAACCATAGTCTCCGCAACCACCATATCACCCAATGAGTCCTTGCTCACAATATTTTTCCCTTTATTTGGAGGCTCCTTCTCCTCCTTACCTTTCTTTTTCGGGGCATGCTTATTGAAAGTCTTAGTAGGGGTAGACTTGAGGTCACATAGGCTAGCCGCTGCACTGGTTTGGGTAGCTCCCTCGATACCCTTAAGTTTTTTGGTAGCAGGTTTGGGTTTTTGAGAATCAACAGGGACCGAGTGAATCTTCCTGACAGGGCCTTTAGATTCGGCTGGAAATAAGTTGGTCTTAGTGGGGGGCTCAATTTCCTCAATTTAGACGACCGAAATGGGTTTCAGAGGGCATAAATCCAGATGAAAGTGGTAGAGTCTTAGGATAATACCCTGGTGGAGCGGTAGGGGAGTAGGCTCATTGGGATTTAAAGTAGCAGACTCCACACATTTTTTGACTGAGTTTTCAAGTTCCATTAGCAGAAAAAAGGGAAAGCTCAGTAAAACTTTATGCCTAAGGTGATTTATCAAGGGAAAATGGTAGAAGTAATAGGTCTTGTACCTTCCTTCCAGTGTGACATATTTCATCAATGCAAGACACACCTGGTTCCACGGCTGAGGACGAGCCTCCCGTTCAAACCTAGACTGGCTACACACCAACTTCTCATCTCCTACAAAGAATTTGTCGATACTAAAATTGTCTTGGGTCTTCAAATGTTTAGGATGCTTCATGCCAGAGTACTGAAGACTCGTTGCCTACGCAATCACTTTGTCATCCACCATAAAGGAGATGCCTCCTAGAGACACATGTCGATTCTTCCAAGAGTTGATGAACTGGGTCGATAGATTAGGGTCATGGCCCACAAGTCTCTCCATTAGAGGAGCAATGCCACCTTCAAAACAAATGTGCCAGACCAGTGGATCCTTGCAAAACTCATTGCAATTATCTAGCTCCATCTGCACCCTATCACCCCCCATGATTCCACACTGCGCACAGTATAACCAGGAACCCTGAATAAACAAAATGTTAGATATAATTGCAAGGTGAAAAATCACCCACACAATAAGGCATTTAAGCCATAAACGATAATCTTTGGGAATCAAGCCTAAGGACAGGTCACACGCATGAGTAAATAATTTCCTTGAAACAATCTTAGCAGAGGAATTAATGAGGATTTCCTCGCATAAACGGCTAAGCAAAAAGGACATGATTGGCAAGGAAGGATTGTCTTCAACGTAGCATAAATATTGAAATCTAGGCAGGATAGCCGCGGGGCCATAGTTAGAAATCTCTAAATTGAAAGCATTTAAGGGTTGGTCAACTTTAGTTATAACATAGATAGAAGCTATAAGGCGCGAAACCAAAATAGCGGATAAAGAAAGGCCAAAAAGGAGCTTTGTCTCATAATTACAAGTCACATCAAAATTGAAAACAAAGAATTTTAAAATCCGCGATCTTAAGTAAATCCCCATAAGGAGATTACAAGAGGTATGGTCCAACTTAGAATTAATCATCCGGTACTTGTCGCGGGAAAACATGATTTCCTTTTTCCAAATGGGCTCCATCCTATAATTTGAAAAAATACACTTGTTATCCATCCCATCAATACAGCTAATCATCCATCTCATCAAAACAATAAGACCACAGCCCAACGAAAAAGCATGCAGGCCCCCCAGAAATCTAGCTAAGCACATGTTATGTTTTCATCATGGGTCAAGTAAGGGCTTTGTTCCTTCACTATAATAATCTGAATATTAGGCAGAAGTAAACTTAAATCACACCAGCATTTGGACAATTTCCAGTGAGAGCCAAAATTGTCTAAGGCATCAGCCACTTGGTTCCCCTCTCTGTAAATATGACTGGACACCTTTAATTTTAATTTAGACACAAGGAATATAATGTCAAGAAGAATATCCTTAGTGTTCCACCCCAACATTCTATCAAAATTAATAGCATCAATAATGGACTTAGAGTCACCTTCAATGTGTAGGTTCTTTATCCCCAAGGAAACAACTATCTATAAGCCCTTTAACAGTGTTCTAGCTTCCTCTATCATAGAAGAAAGAAGACCAATCCCCCCAGCATAACCAGCCACCAACTTTCCTTTGTGATCCCTGATCACACCTCCTATACTTGCTCTACCCGGGTTGCCCTTAGTAGCTCCATCAAAGTCTAGTTTAAACTAGTCCTTGTCAGGGGGTTTCCAAATAGTGGCTCTCCTAGCTAGAATTTTGGAGTTGTCATACGAATTGGCATCTAGGTTTTGATGCCAAGCTTTAGCTATGCTTATTTCCATCTCAGTAGGACCTTTATCCGGGGTTTTCCCTTTGAAGAGAGATATTTTCTGTAATGAGCTGAGCTCCTATACCAAACACCTCTTTCAGATTCATCTCAGTGTTCCTGAAGATCCTATTGTTCCCCTCTTTCCATAAGCACCAGCATATAATGAGAGGAACTTGGTTCCATATTTCACTAGTTAACGGATGGGTAAAGGGTCTAGACCAACTCAAAATAAAGGACGTGATGTCCTTACACATAATCCATTGTATCCCCAGCCTTCAAAAATCCAACTCCCACACCTCAGCAACAAAGGGGCAGTGTAACAACAGATGATCAACCGATTCTTCGTTACATTTACACAAAGGTATCTGTTGGGGATCTGGAATCCCCTTTTCCTTAGATTATCCTGAGTAAGAATTCTGTTATGACATACAGTCCACCAAAAGAAGTTAACTTTCGGTATCATGTATCTATTCCAAACCTTTTTCCATAGATTATTGACCACACCTTGATCAGTCAGCTGACTGTAAGCAGATTTAATAGTAAGATCACCCCGATTATCATGGATCCAAAAGAATTCATCCCCACAGTGAGAAGGGGGTATCTTGGTGAGGGAGACTAACTCCTACAACATCTTGGCTAGAAGAAAAAAATTAGGGGATAAAGGATAAAAAAGGATAATGTCATTCCATTTCCTAGCTCTCAAGGGTCCAAAAAGATAATCGCTAATTTATATACCAAACACTTGTTGAGCCCGAACCTTAAGAAACCCGAACTCAGAAAATTCCAGCAGAGAGTCAAGTAACCAAGAATCCTCCCAGAATGTGATTTTATTACCATTACCTATCTTCCATTTGATCCCATTCCTCATAAGGTCCTGAAGATTGCAGATACCCTTCCAAACCAAGGACCCCATAGGGTGGGCCTCCAAAAGGCAGTCAATCAATGATCAATTCAAAAGGTATTTGGCATTCATTATCTCACACCAGTCCTTCCTATCCCTCAGATGATCCCAACCCACTTTGGCCATAAGAGCTTTATTAGAATTAGAAATGGTTCTTATCCCAAGACCACCACAAATTTTTGGTTGACAAACCTTATCCCATTTAACCAAAGCGAGTTTCTTTTTTTCGTCAGTGCTCGACCAGAGGAAAGACCTTTGGATTTTCTCAAATTTGTCAGTAATATACCTAGGTATCTTAAATATGGATATGAAATAGATAGGGATACCTTGAAGAACAACTGAAAGAAGTTGAAGCGTACTAGCATGGATGAGTAAAGATCCTTTCCACCCAGCAAGCTTCCTTTCAAGGATAGAATTCCAAAACTCAGGAGTGACATCTTTGATAGTTAGGGGTAACCCAAGATAAACTGAGGGGAGAGAACCACCATGACAGCCTAGAACAACAGTCACCTAAAACTGTTAACGAAACATATTGGCATAGTAACTCGTAAAATTTTGCAAACAACTTTGTTTTGATACAAACATCATTTCTTTTGATGCAAATAACATTTTTTTGTTACAAAAAAAATTTATTTTGATACAAACAACACTATTTTAATACAAACAACACATTAGTATGTGAAAACTGTTCAAATAGTTCTAATCTTATTTCTTTGAAAAAGGCACATTTACATTTTGTATTTTTGTCAAACGATATGAAAATTTGTAGCATTATTTGAATGAAAGCAATCTATTATAATGGGTTTTATTTCATAATGCATACACAAATTAATAACTTAAGTTCACACATATATGTGTATGTACATAGACCTTCATCTACGTACCTTCTTTTGTTACTTATTTAATTCATTTTGATGAATATTGAATTTTGTTGAAAGTATCATGTGAAATTTGTATGAGTTGAATGGATAAAGCATTGAACAGATCCTCATGAATTATTTTTTTGAAATCATTTAAATAGAGGAATTTAAGTAGACTGATTTATATTTTCATCAATATTTGTGTAAAGATTATCCTCTTTATTTAGTAGAACAATATAACACCTAAGTAGACTAGAGCATCTCAGAGTAGATGCTTCTAGGGGTAGATAGTTGCTAAGGAATAATTGTGATGTTGAAAGTTACCTTTCGGGATGTGTTCCAAAATGGGGAACAAAGAGTATAGGTTTTTTCTTTATCCAAAACCTATCATTTGTTTTTGCAACTTAATTTCTATGCTTGGCCAAACAATTAGCCCATTATGTATGTATGGACTTTGTGATAACACTCTCTGCCATTCCTAGCATAGATCTTGATTTTTGTAATCATAGATAGAGATGCATGTTGATGTTAGGGCACACACTAGATTCCACCTTGCAAATTTTTCTCTTGCTAAACTTTCCGTGCAGGGTCGGGCATTCTTCAAGTTGGAAGAATGTCAGGGAAGCGTAAGCTTTGTGGTTGGGCCATAAAGCGCTTCAACCATGTTCTCATCGAACAGTGGAGGAAAACGTCAAAAGGAAACCTTGGAAGTTTTCATGATTATCATGGTCTATGATGTAACCTTGATGTATAATTGTATATTGTATTGACATTGTGGCCAAATGAGGGCCAAGTCAACTTGGATATTGTAATTGACATTTGGAAATGAATACATATTATCATGACTCTTATTTTAATTGGACATGTGTTGCTATGATTGAAAATAGCTGCTTAGTTATGTCTTTTTAAAATTAAATATTCATAATATCATTTACAATAATATAATTAAGTAATAATTAGAATGGGTTATTACATTTGGTATTAAAGTTTAGGGTTCAACTCTAGGCCTTTTGAGTCCACAATAGCCATGACTAGGGGATAGCTGACCCTTGACCAAATTGAGTTGTCCTGAGAATTGACTGAACCTAGATTGAATGCAGGTATGGGAAGGTCTAAGTCAGGAAGAAAGAAAGGGAAGACCGTTAGGACCTCGAACAAGAAAGTCATAGTGGAAGAAAACACCAAGATTGAGGTTCAACTCGAGATTCTCAACGATGAGACTTTAGCTCAAGCTCTCACTCGAATTAAGATGGAGAGGGACAAGAATATTGAGGAGATGAAGTGAACTCCTAAGATTAAGAAGCTTTCTGCAATCAGAGATTGGCCCCTAGGGTGTGGACCAAAAGCACCCTTATTAACTAAAGAGGAAAAGGAGAGCTTGCGTGCTCAACCCTCCTCTTTCGAGGAAATTGATGTAAATTTTGACGAGGAACCAGAGGAGTGTCTTCTCTCTGAGAATGAGAAAAATGACTAATGTAACAAGAAGCTTTTGTAAATAAGGGTCTATTGACCCACACCTAATATAAATAAAGCAAGATGTTATTTTTGGTGTGTTCAAACGAAGAACTCAAGCATGTTTTGTTGTGCATATATGTGTATGTAGTGTATATGAATACAAACATTTACTCGTAGAACCCAGTGTTAAGTTACGATAGACGTGAAATGTGATGCAGGTTGGGTGTAAGACAATATGGTGACCACCAGGCAAGAGACAAGTGGTAGTGGATTAGACAATGGACCAAACAAGAGGCTGTAACAAATTTTAGAGCATTTGAATAGGTAAGAGGCTCATATGGATCACATAGAACATGAGGTACAAGTGGCATGCGAGGATCGGGTTCACAGGAATGTGGAAGTCAATCAGGGAGAAGGCCTTTGAGGTCAAATTGAGGAAGAACTAGGAAAGGATATCAAAAGAGTAGCACCACCAAAGTTTGATGGTAAAGCCATCAGAGCAGGAGTTGAGGCATGGATCATTGAGATGGAGAAATACTTTGGACTCCATAACCTATCCGACCAGACTAAAGCGACATGCGCTATGTATCAACTTTCAGGAGAAGCATCTACTTGATGGCATAATGAAAAGATCAAAAGGAACCTTTAGCCTACTGAGATTACTTTCCTCCAATCTTTTAGGAAGAGATGGTTATTGCAGCTCTTTTTTGACAAGAAGGTGATAGAATTTCAAAACCTAACTCAGCAAAGCATGACTGTGACCCAGTATTGGGAAAATCTCACCAATCTATTGAAGTATGTGCCCTAGTATTAAGGAGATGAACATTTCCGTATTTGAAAGTTCATATTGGGATTTAGACCCCACATTGGAGCAAACGTGGACATACATGATCCTCTCACCATGAACAAAGTCTTCCGTAAGGCCACCAAATAGGAGTAGAAATTGCAATAGTTATCTGATTACCACAATAGTTCAAATCCTAAGTCGCGATTTGGGAACAAGAAGTTTCATAAAGGAGACAAGAACCATTAGATCTGTAATCTCAAGAGGGGAAGTGAGTCATAGGAGAAAGGTGAAGATGGGAATAGTGGAAAATGCAAGAAGGCAAATAACAACAAAATCAAAGATGAAAAAAAGTAGAAGGGCTTCAGAGAGGACAAGCCAAGAGGTCGCAAAGGGCCTTGAGATGGGTGCTATACTTGTGGAGGCAATCATTATGCCTCTAATTTTCTGCAATGATCAAAGTCACGAAGGGAAGGAAACTATCAGTAGTCTCAACATCATTAGATCCATGCTGCAGTAGATAACAAGCAGCCAGAGTATCAAGCTTCACCAACACAGCTAACAGGTAAGCTCTATGGTCGAACTATCTCTATTTTAATTGATACTGGAGCTACTGAATGTTTCATAGACCCTAGAGTAATATCCATGATGCTAATTATTAGACTTGGATACATGGAAAACTCATGGATAATCCAGTATGAAAACTGAGCAGAGCAGAGGGAAGATGCCTGCCTCTTTTGTAGCAAGTTAGAGCTTCCAACCTTCCAGACCTAGGTCAACTTGTATGTGGCACCCTTAGGCTCATACGATGTAATTTTAGGAATAAATTGGTTAACCGGGCATAAGTCTATAGTGAACTATGAGGATAAAGTAGTTATTTGTCTAGATGATTATGGGAACCCAGTCAAGATTTGTGGGATGCAAAGACCCTTAGAGCTTAGAAAAATCTCTACTATGCAACTCAAAAAGGCTTGTCGGAAGGGATGTGCACTATTTATGCTATGCATATCAGTAACCCTAGAAACAAGGAACTGCATTTAGATGACTACCCTATTCTCAAGGAGTTTCAAGATGTATTTCCTGATGAACTCATGGAGTTACCTCCGAAACGGGAATTTGACTTCTCCATTGACATTGTACCAGGAGTGCCTAAGCCTCAATCTAAAGCACCATATCGGATGACCACCACCAAACTCTATGAATCAAAGACCTAGTTAATGAAATTATTGAACAAAGGGCTCATAAGACCTAGTGTGTCTCCTTAGGGAGCACTAGTTATCTTTGTGAAAAAGGATGGAACCTTGCGTCTGTGCATAGACAATTGGATGTTGAATGAGGAAACCATCAAGAATTGATATCCCCTCCCAAGGATTGATGAGTTGTTTGACCAGATGATGGGAGTGACAGTGTTCTCCAAAATTGATCTCAGGTTGGGATACCATTAGTTGAGAATAAAGGAAGAATATATTCTAAAGAATGCTTTCTGAACTCAATATGGACATTACGAGTTCACTATGGTACCTTTTGGTTTGACCAATGCACCTGCAACTTTCATGAATCTCATGAATAGTGTGTTTAGAGATTGCTTGGATGATTTTGTTTTGATTTTCATAGACGACATCCTAGTTTACTCAAAGTCTATTGAAGAGCACGATAGGCACTTGAGGGTAGTTTTACAGCGGCTGAGAGAGAAGAAACTCTTTGGGAAGCTATCCAAGTGCTTGTTTTTATCAAGATAGGGTGCACTACCTATGGATGCTATGCATGTTGATGTTTGGGCACACACTAGATTCCACCTTGCAATTGTTCTCTTGCTAAACTTTCCGTGCAGGGTCGGGCATTCTTCAAGTTGGAAGAATTTTGGGGAAGCATAAGCTTCGTGGTTGGGCAGTAAAGCACATCAACCATATTCTCATCCACTAGTGGAGGCGAGCATCAAAAGGAAACCTTTGACGTTTTCATGATTATCATGGTCTATGATGTAACCTTGATGTAAAATTGTATATTGTATTGACTTTGTGGCCAAATGAGCCAAGTCAACTTGGATATTGTAATTGACATTTGAAAATGAATACATATTATTATGACTCTTATTTTAATTGGACATGTGTTGCTATGATTGAAAATAGCTGTTTAGTTATGTCTTTTTAAAATTAAATGTTCATAATGTCATTTGCAATAATATAATTAAGTAATAATTAGAATGGGTTATTACAGATAGCCACCCATTATAAGTAGGTGATTTAAATGTAATAATTTTAGAGGATACCTAAAGCCCATAAAAAGTGTTAGAATAAGTAAGTGTTTTTTTATATATACCCAAGAAATTTAAATGATACATGAAGATCATACTAATACAAAATGTATCAAAATTTTATAAATAAATATCTTTGCAACTAAATGAATTATTTCTAAGTGGCAAGGAGATTCATGAACCAAATGCATTACCTCCTTGGGTAATTCAACAACTAGTTTTTCATAGTGTTTATAATTGAGATACAAGTGTTAAGTGAGACATGGAAAGAGCACTTGAATCATATGAAATATATGTTACAAATATTAAGCTTAAAATAGATAGCAGGTAAACTTAAAGAGTAGATTTATGTGATAATCTTATTTTTGGAAATATATTAGAGTACTCACTCTACTTAAGGATAATTTTAATGTTGAAATAGATAATAGTAATTTTACAATTCATAAACATTTAAAAAATGTGTAATATTTTTATCAGCTAAAAGTTGACTTTCATAATTTTTTTCCACATTTTCTATGTTTTAAGAGAAATAACCTTCTAAGGGAAGAGGACCATAAATATTGGGTCACTATTATCTTATAAGATACCTAAGGTGAGTCTCTAACATCCTTATAGGAGTAATAATATCTCTCTTGCTAGGAAAGGGATGATCAACCTTATTCATGAGTTTGGTTTTAGTGACAACATTGCCAAGAAGGTAAGTTTAAATGAGATTCATTGCTCACATTTTAAATTTCCATGTTTGGAATGTATCCTAACAAATAACTCAACATAGATAAAATGACTTTGGATGCTTCATAATAGTTAAGATATTATTCCTTCTTGGTGTATATTGTTGATAATTGCAAAGTCCATAAGATATCTCAAGAAATGAATTTGATAGGATATAAACTTGAGAGGCTGAAATGATATCCTTGATAGAGATCCATACAAGTCAAACAAAAATAAAGGAACTCTAAAATAACATTTCTTAACTCAACAAGTTAAGAGTATAGTGGACGAGGAATCAATAATGAAATCTTCTTTGGTTTTGCTCTATATTTTGTACAAGAAATTAAGTGTTAGGATTTCAAGGTGGTCCAAAAATGTCATTGATTGTAAGTTCAATTTTGTCCAATGAACATATTGAAATAGATTTTTTATGTTAATCTTTAAGGCATTATAGGTGGACATTTGAACGTTTATGATGAAAGGAATTTTGAGTATGCACTTATTAAAATACAAGAGATAAACCAATGAAATAGAACCATTAGGCCAAGAATATTTGATTGAAATTGTTGATTATTGGATCTTAGTAGCTAAATAGGGCTGATGCATATAATCCTAGATATCACATTCCTTCATGTATGCGAAAAAAAATATTGGATATGCCTTTCTTATATTTTTAGTTTGTGTGCACTTATTCAAAATCATGTTTGAATAATACAATATTTACAAATAATATGTAGGTCATTAGATTTCATAATAATTGTATAATATTCTTAATTCCATTTATAATATTAAGTTTATAGTTGTAACACGACAACAAATCATTTATGATTTATATATTTATTATAATTTGTTAAATAGAAAGAAAATGATATATCAACCTATTTTGTTTTGAGAACATGAAACCATGATTTATGACCCCAGTCACCTCATGCAGTATTTCTAAAACTATATGCACCATTTAAAGAGCTCGATCCATGTGATTGGTTAATTTTTGGGTTTTTTTGGGCGCTGCCCATGTGACTCTTGGGGTGTGCCTTCTTACCACCCACCCTTTTTTTGTGAATATGTAACTTTATCTTTATTTTAATATAGATAGCTGCCTATTCATCAAAAAAGAGCTCATATGGATCTATGAGCAATTGACTATGAATATATTGAATTATAAACAATAATAAAGAACTATAACTAGAGGTTGTGGAATGGATGTTGGGTTGACAGTGCCAAGTTATCAGAGTTGCTCCATCTCATGGGAGATGATGAAGGATCATGTCATTTGTCACATAAGCCTTACTTATGATCGCCATTGTTTTAAGGCCTGGTTAGATGTCAGTAACAATGTCAAACTCTATGTGAAATTATTTAGGATTGGTGTGTGGACAACAACGACTAACATTTTAAGTGAACTCCTATGCCCAAGGCACCTCTCGATCTCACCTACCTCAATGCAATATGTGTAGAGATTGTTGGGAGACGGGTATGTGAAGTAGATGTTTTAGTTGACTGTCTTTTAAAGAACCCAGATGCATCTTTAGTAAAATGCAGGAAATGCCCATTAGGTTGCCTGCTTAAGGGATACCAAATAGCCTTTCAAAGGTTTGATATGTTTCCTCCACTATTTTTTAGTATACCATAGCTAGTTTTTGGATCCTTAATAGTATTATCTAATTATAATTTAGATAATGACATATAGATATAGATGTTATAGGGGAGAGAATCTAGTAGTTTTGCACCCTAACTTTGTGCTTCTAATTATCCTACGTGGAAATTTCAAATCACTCCCAATTTTTTACAACAGTTTACTTGATAAGTCCCTTGCTTATAATTTTTGTTTTAGGACCACATCATCAAATATGATACCACATCAACATGCTTTTTGTCAAGGTGTCCAAAAAGGCCCAAAAAAAAAGTGAGACCAATGCTTGTGCATTCACATCATGGGTAGTTGAGCATTGATGTGGCATCACATGATTGGTTGCTTTTTAGATCAAAGGAATACATTTTGTTTAATTATGGGTAGTCAAGTCACAACTATTGGGCATTATATAAACAACTACTATCACAACTATTGAAACATGCTCAACTCCTAGGTCCTCTCCTCTACATATTGTTGCTTTGATACACCAATTTTTTTGCTATGATACACCAATTATGTGAAAAGAATACGAGTATTGGGTAATGAGACTTTTGATATAGGCATTGATAGTTTGGAAATGCCCCGTAGATTTGGTGTAAATTTTTTCTATAATACTTTTAATAATGATCTACAAACAACATTTTAATTATTGAGAACTAGGTTTAGATTTATAAATTTCATTCAAACAGTGACAATGATGTTTGTCCATCTGTTGTATAAAAAGTACATATGGATATTGAGTGATGACTATTTAAATAAGAGTATTAATATCTTTAGAGAAGTCAATTTAGATTTATATTTGATGCAAATATCTTCTTTGATGCTCACAATAATGATGTAAACAACGTATAGGAATATTGAGTGATGTCATTTTAGATATGAGCAGTAATAGTTTATATATGTCAAGTCGATTTGATGCAAATAACTCTATAGTTATCACAATAATGTAAAATTTATATATGGTTATTGAATAATGAAAGTCTAGATATGTTTAATAATATTTTAGACATGTAAATGTAATATATATTTTATTCAAATAGTTTATGGATGATGTTTATAGGTTACATCGATGGTATAAATCTAGTAGCATTTGTATTGAGTAATTGCACTTCAGATCTGAGTATTTAGTAATGACAGTTTCAATATTATGTCATTTAAATTTAGATTTGATGCAAATTTTCTGCTATAATACTTACAACAATGTAATAAGCATTAGGCATGAGAATTACCATTCATAGTCTAGACAAGTTACAACCATGATATAGTAAGGCTACATAATGGTAATGATAATTTGGATATGAGTAATTTAGTAATTACAGTTTAGATATATCATTTAGATTTGTATTCAATGGAAACAACCACTATCACACTTTAAAAATGATGTTGAACAGTTCTCACAATGAGGAGCATAACCATTTGTGGACTTGAGGAAAATAAATTTTTGAAAGATAATGGAGTCCTAATCCTCCTAGAGAAAACACCATGTAATATATATTTTCTAATTAATATTCAATCATTACCAGTATTACTTGTTTATTGAGCATTGAGATATCTAGCACATTAGTCCAAAAGGTTTGCCTGTAGATGGGTGTCGCCCATTATGAGTAAGTAAATGATCTCTCATTTTTATTTTCCTTTGGAAAGAGTCATATGTTCTACTTTGTGTTTTTTGTTTTATAAGTGTTTTCTTTTATAATTTTGTAGATGTGACAATTGCATGCACAAGTTGACACTATTGACAAAATAGATAGGTAGGCTTTTATGGAGGTTAGTTTTGTTTATATTTATAATGATGGCGAAGATTAATGTTTAAAATGTTATTATGTTGACGTAGGCCTACTATTTTTGAAATGGGGAATACTAAAGTCATGGCAGTGGTATATGGGCCTTGTGCGAACATGAAGCAACAATCTCACTCTTTATTTATGTTCTTTCATTATAAGTGGCACCAAGGGTTTTGGAATCAAATTCAAAACCTAATAAAGATCATTTAAACTACTTAGTGGAATTGAGTGTTTTTAAATTTATAATAGGCATTTAGTTTTGAATAAATTATGTAAACATAATATTTATTGGTAGAGTTGGAGCATAGATAGAATATTTAATTGTATATTTGTGATGGTTATGTATAACATGAAATTGTCTAGTCTAGTTTGTGGAGTGTTTTGAGGCTTTTTTATAGGTAGGGGTTGTGCTTGAATCATCTATTAGGTTTGCTCTTATTTTGTTTAAATTGTGGGTTATGCGTTGATTTTAACTAACATCAAGCAAATATTTAGCATTATGGGTTATGTATTGATTTTAACTTATAGACAACTATTTTTATAAAATTTACTAATATGTGATAATCAAGTTTCATATTTCATTACCTTAAAAAAAATGTAACTATAAGATAAATATTAAGATTGAATATTTTTGTGTGATGTTTTGATAACTTTTTAGGAGTAAAATATGTTTGTAAAAGTTCCATTGTGAAAATTTGAACTCATATATAGTGGATAATGTTCAATTATTTGCAAAGCTATCTTGATTCATACCAGGTACTTTATTTTTTATAAATTTATGCAAAATTAGATGAAATTTACTATTTAATGATTATCTAATACAAAATATAAATATGTTTTTATGGATGATAAAAATGTGATGCCACCTGGGGATGACCCCGCAGTGTGACGGCAAGTCACAAGCCCTGTTGAAAGGGCAGTCTCATGTTCGAGACTCACCTGCTACTTGCAGGTACAAAGGATGTTGCACGTTGAACGAGGGTGGACAAAAGGAAGTAGAGTGGTGCTCAAGGCTATGCTGGACCCCGCAGAATATCAGAGCTGAGGCTTGGGGTAGAGGTTGGCTCATGGAGCAAAGAAGAGATTATACCCGATGGACGAAAGGCTAAGTTCAGAGAACGATAGACTGCAGGTAGTATAGGCCATGATGGAAGTAGTGCAGGTGCAAGGTTGGAAGAAGACAAGGAAACAAGGAGTTGGCGCCAATGGAGGGATAAGGGAGGACACCCAGCTGGAGGAAGCAGAGGATGTAGAGGGATAAGGATGCAAAAGAACTAAAAAAGGAGTAGGCGGGACAAGGAGATCTCCCGTGGAGTGATAAGGTGGTGGAAGGCGCTACGAAGGAGGCTCGAGGTGGAAGCAAAGCAGCAAGAGGAAGGAGGTTGGATGAAGGATGGGTGTCAGAGGAGGAGGAAGGAGGAAAAAAGAGGTGACAGAGGAAGAAAGGAGATAGTGAAGGAGCAAAGGAGGCTGCAGGAGGATGAAGAAGGAGGTAGAGGAGCAGGTGAAAAGGAGGCTATGGAGGAGGCTCGAGGAGGAAGTAGAACGGAAGGATAGACGAAAGAAGGAGATGAGACGGTGGCTTGGGGTTCGATCTAGGAACATTGCACATAGTCGGCTCACCCATCGATGACTGCTGTTGACAGTTGCTACGGAACCCTGAAACATAGTGTCTTAGAGAGCTCAATGGAGAGACAATGGGGATGAGGTCCCCCAAAAATGTGGCCTCACTAGTTCATAGCTCCAATCAAAAGCGCGTACGTATCAAAAAATAAATAAAAATGTGATGCCACCCCTATGTGGGTGCCTTACTTGGCCATGGTGGATGGATTTATATTTTTGAGAGCACCATGATGAGTGTCACACACAACAACAATGACTAAAAATCAAATATAAATAGATCAACAACAAAATTAATTCATCTTATTTACCATCAATTGACAAAGAAAGAAAGGAAATAATTTAATTTAACTCTCATTATTTATTGCATGTCCTCTATCACAAACTCAAAGGCATCATAGCATGTGTAAGCAAGTTCTACATTTTTTATCCACTCACTTTGGAGGAGATGGTCCATGGTCTTTAGAATTTCATGCCAATAATTTGAACCCAACACCTTTCTCCACATATCGCTCAACTTCCTGAACATCTCTTTCTCTTTGATTTTATATCCTTGTGTTAGGAGTGGGGATAATCATTATAGCTCTTTCTCTTTAACTTGCATTACTTCTCCACCATGTTTAACACTTGTGTTCCATTTGGGGTTGATTCTCTCTATCTCTATCTCTTTGTCAATAGTTTTTGTTAACATTTTAACTTCATTCTTACATATATTAATTTCAATCTACTTTTATTATTCTTTGAAAACATTGAATGTGATTTTTTCAATATTTTTGTTCAACTTATTTCTTCCTATAATTCCTCTTTCTATATTTGATTAAATTCTATGTGATGCTTGGTAAACACCCGCATTCATAATCAAAGGCTTAATTCTACAGAAACACTCAATTAGAGAAAGAAATCTATAAATATTTGATGTATCAACTTTTTATAAATTACTTATGATTGAAACTTAAGAATTCTTATAAAACTCTAGGTATCATTATTCACCCAATACTAATTTTAAAATTGCAAGGCATTTATCGACATAACCATTGCACACCTTTTGGTGCAAGTGCTAGTAATGAATATGTTGCATTGTAAAATGCATCCTTTGTTCTTGCAACCATTTTTACTGAGCATAGCATAAGGGTTTTGAATTGGTCATAATGGTCTATATATATTTGTGAAGAGGCTATGAGAAAGGATACTAGAGAATTTTTTTAGATTGTTCCTTTGGTGGCATTGGACATCTTTTGTTATTCCATGGAGGGCCAATCGATTTCCTCTAAGAATGCTTTAACTATACCAGTGGTTGTTAAGAAGATGTCGAGAATCTCTAATTTAGCAACTGAATCATCAATCTTTGTCCTATGGAATATTTTTTAGATTTCCTATTAGGGTCTGTGAGGAAGAGTTGCATGCATGCACCTTTTATGATTTTTGATTGGTTTTTATTAGAGGTAAAGTAGGTTTTGAAGGGGCTTGGAAACCCTTTACAAAAAAGATAGCTATTTCAAAAGATAAACACACAAATCAACAACCAGCCAACACACAACAAAACATCAGTAAAACAACTGCCCAAAAAGGAGGAACAAGAACAAAAACTACAAATTCTTCAGAATATTATCATCCTCCATGTCACTTTCAATTATCTTCTAATGCACATCCATAACTTCAAAAATATCTTTGATAGGGACCCCAACTTGTAGCTTAGTTTTGTTGTGGGTCCTAGCATCAGGCCCCAAAACACTTACCTCTTTAATAAAAGCATCACACGAACCAACAACATTCCCAGCAGTAGCCTTACCAATAGAAGCTTCCTCCATCAACTACCTATTCCCAATAGCATCCTTATCACCCTGACCTTCCTCCATCCATTTCCTATCCTTCTCATTGAGGATAGTAAGGCCCTTCACTTCATTCCTTATAATAGATTTTGTCACTTTAACAATATTATCCAACTTCATGTTAACCCGTTCTATCTACTCTTCCAAGGTAACAATCCTTTGTTTAAAAATTTGCTTTAGCTTAAGCATCAAAAAGCTAGTTAACTTGAGCCTATAGAGAGGACTCCAAAGTATCCCCAGCTTTACTCACAACCCCCTGAACCTTCGCATTGGTCATATTAAGCTCATGGAAAGCCCATTTGAACAACCTAAACAAGGAGATAATACCCTCCTTCGCCATACCCAAAACATTAGGTAAATCCTCCCGGTTAAAATTAAACACATCCATGGTCTTCGCTTCACCCTCCTAGGAGACACTATTTAATTCTTGGCTGTCAATTACCTCTTTCCCATTAGCCCTAGCCACCGACCTATATATTTTTTTAAGAGAGCTCACAATTTCATCTGCAACAGTCCTCCTATTGTGTATCTCCTTCCCCTCTTCAAAGATATCCATTATATCCTACCCACCAACAACATTTGGAGGAGAATTAGAAAACTCCTCCTACATAGGGCTCTTAGTCCGCCTAGCCAATTTCTTGTTACTTCCATCCTTCAAACCATTTTTTCTCTTAGACCCAAACATAAGGGGTGTAGAAATATTTTCCCCAACAACATCTTTCATTTCTTTCATGAGGATCGATGGAGAACCAATCCCAATTTTACAGGGTTTGTCACCAACCTCCCCTCACTACATATTTCATACTCCATAGAAGTAGGGGTAGGTTTACCTATTTTTCCACTCTTACCAAGAGCAAAGGGCTACGAGTAGACTTCCATAAAAGCCTCAGACTCAAGTTCATAATCTTGATCCTCATCTAACCCAGACTCCTCCTCCAACTCCACTTTCTTCTTTTTCCCTTTAGGAACTTTCTCAGGTTCCTCCTCCGACACAGTCTCATACTCCAATTCTAGTTTCATTTTCTTTCCTTTAGGAGCCATCTCAGGCTGCTTAGGAACCATATAAGACTTGACATAATTTGAAATTAGGAGAATTAAACCAACATGTAGCATAAGATTTTTAGGATTTTGCTTGTGATCCTTAATTCCACTTTCCAAAGATGCCAATAGATAGAAAGGAAAATAAACTTTCTTCTTGTGTCTAAAGTGATCCAAAAAGAAAAAAATGATAACAAAAAATGGTAGAGAATGGACCTTCTAAAGTTATATACCTCATAAGTTCTTCAATGACATCTCACCACAGAGCTTTGATAAAAATACGTAAGTAGCCACCGCTTTTAGCACGCTCAAGCTTCTTTTCTTCATCACCTTTAAAGAAGATCTGCAATGCAACATTGGAATCCTTCTTGTCTCTATATATTTTTCTTCCCTTAGTAGATAGAATTGTGATGCTCGCAATAAGGTCTTCATTAATGTCAAATTTAGTTTCGCCTAACTTCAGAACCTTGTTATGCCAGCCCTTGAAAAACAACTCCATCACCTTCATATCATTCCCATGGATCCTCTCAATATATGATGAATTCCCACCTAGTTGCAACCTTTCCAACACTTTGGACTTATATTTCAAGGTGTCATAGGAAAATTGCTCAGCCCTATTTCTATCTCCACCCATGATCATAGGCTCAACGAAACCCAAGAGCTTGAGGACTTTGTAGAAAATTAGAAGCCTCGAGAAAAAAGGAAAATAATTACCCACAATCCGTGTGAAAAAGGAAAGGTGGCAAAGAGTAATTATTAACCTTGAAGGCTGCCCCATACAGAGGATACTCAAATTATCAGAAGCCCAAGCACGATCCAAATCAAAATCACTCCAAAGGATAATCTGCCACGTGAATAGGGACATGTGAACACAATTAATAATGAAGCCGACACCCACCTTAACATTTTTGGTAATCATTATTAAGACAAGAAAGGGCCTCAATAGGAAGGGGATCATCCTCATCCCAAATCCTATGACTGCTAACACCAGTATTATCAAAGACATCCGCAAGACCATTACCCTCCCTGAAAATATGAGAAATATAAAATTCATCAAATGAATTCAAAATATCAATCGCATCCAAGATAAGGGATTCAACACTCCAAGAGGGAGGAGTAGACTTATTCAAGTTATTAATAACATTTATTGAATCTCCCTCTAACCAAACCTTTCTAAAACCTTTAGAGTGAGCCAACTTCAACCCATGATAGGTAGATGAAGCTTCCGTGAAGTGGTTTGTTTGGGTTCCCAAAGGGAGCACCACAACATAAATGAACCTACCATTAGAATTTCTCAACACTCCCCCACAACCAGCAGGTCTCAGATTACCTTTAGCAGCTCCATCAAAATTGACTTTCACCCAACCAACAGGGGGAGCCTTCTAGACAACATCATCTCTTGAAACTTTACCTCTATTCAAAGGAAGAGAGATATCACAAGGCAACTTCCAATTATGTGCAATAGAAATGTCACCCAACATAAGAACAATCTTAGGGACATTCTAAAAAGAAACCTCAGAAGCAAAATTATCCTTGATAGCCACAAAAATCTTAAAGGCCACATAGATAGAGGAAAGAGCAGAGTCCTTGAAAATTTTGTTGTTACGTTCCATCCAAATTCCCTAAGAAAGGTGAGGAACAAAGAGAGACCAAAGAAAAAGAAAAGCAGAATTAGAGGAAGGTCCCACCCATTGAGACAACACTTCCCCAATCGAGGAAGGAAACACCCAACAAAGATTCCAAAGAGAAAGAACATGAGTCCACATCTCCCTTACATATCTGCACCCAATCAAGAGATGATAGGAATCCTTTGCATCTTCTTCACATAGAAAGCATCTGTTAGGAAGCATAAAACCTCTCTTGACAAGATTATTAGTAGTTAAGACCTTATTCTGACAAAAAAGGCAGAAAAAATATTCACCTTGGGAATCGGTTTAGGGAACCAAAGGGAGGCCCAAAAGGGGACAAGGCCAACATAAGAAACTTGAAGATCAAAGGCCGAAGAAACAAAAAATTTACCATTAGAAGAAAGCTTCCAAACAATCTTATCAACTAGGACATAAGAAGGAATATGAATAGAGGAAAGAGCATTAAAGAAACCTTCCAATCCAGGTTCCACCTCATGCAATATTTTCCACTACAACCCATCCATATAATCAACAACAAATATGCCAAACCTCCAAAATACAAGTATCCATAAAAGGAAGGGCCCAAGGCTCATCTTTGAGCAGTCTATTGCTAAGCCAATAATCATCCCAAAAGACAATTCTCCTACCATTCCCCAGTTGCCAATGCAAACCTTTAGAAAAAATATTTTTGGCCTTAACCATACAGTTCCAAAGGGCAGAACCAAACGGGGGAGAGAAGCCACTAGACAACAAGTCCCTTATATGATCCACACCTTGAAGATATTTTTTCATAGCAATACAAGCCCACTCACTATTAGCAGAAATTAGGTTCCACAATTGCTTAGTAAGTAAATCCATATTAAACTCTCTTATTTTATGAATGCCGAGACCACCCAACTTTTTAGGCCTACAAACATCATCCCAAGAGACCAGATGAATTCTTTTCTTCTCTTCCACCATAGACCAAAGGAAAAATTTCTGAATACCTTCTAGCTTCTCCACAAATTTCTGCGGCATATAAATCAGGATGAGAGCATAAAGCAGAAGATTATGAAAGGTAGATTTAATTAATTGCACTTTCCCAACTTGACTCAGTAGCACACCTTTCCAACCAACCAATTTAGAGTTAAACTTATCAATCAAACCTCGCTAGAAAGAATTAGGGAACGTATTAGAACATAGGGGAAGGCCCAAGTAAGATGTAGGAAGCTCACCAATCTGACATTGCAAAATCCTCACAATTCTATGCTGTCGGCGATCAATAGTGTTAAGAAAGAAAATAACACTTTTGGTTTCTTTTAGGTAAGCTAATCTTCTACCCCTAAGCAGCTTCATATTTCTGCAAAATAAGTTTAATAGCTTTGGCTTCCTTAATAAATGATTCCCCAAGCATAAGAGTATCATCGATGATCTATTAATGGGAGAAAATATGGTTCCAAGATGAAGGAGACAATCCAATCATCTGACCAGTATTAATAAATCTTTGAATGAGGCGACCCAAAGATTCAACCATGATAATAAAGAGAAAAGGAGAGATGGGATCTCTTTGTTTCAAACCCCTTGAACAATCAAAAAGAGGAGAGGGGGAACCATTAACAAGAAAAGAGAACCTTGGGGAAGAGATCAACTAAACCATCAAAACCACCAGTTTCTCCCAAAAACCAAAAGCTTTCAGAATCTTAGACAGAAAACCCTAGTCAACTCTATCACAAGCTTTAAGCAAATCCAGCTTTAGGAGAAAACCAACATGCTTATTAACATATAAAGAGTGAATATTCTCATGAATAGTGAGGATGGAATCAAGAATTTTCCTACCCGCCACAAATCCATTTTGCTGGGTTGAAATAATTTGAGGAAGAACCTTTTGCAATCTCACTGCCAACACCTTGGAAAAGATCTTATAAATAGAGTTACACAAACTAATAGGACAAAATTCATCATAGGAGGAGGAACTCGATTTCTTAGGGACAAGAACAATAAAGGATGAGTTTAATTCCTTCAAAAGATTACCTCTACCAAAAAATTCCTTAGTAGCATCCACGACATCCTTCGCAAGAATATCCCAAAAGGACCGAAAAAGGAACATCAAAAAACCATTGGGACTCGACGCCTTGTTACCTTCAAAAGAGAAAACAACCCTTTTAATCTCGTCCTCTAAAGGGATCTGAACCAATTTCTGATTAAGATCATCAAAGATGATATGGGGAATATCCTGAAGATCATCCTGACACTCTGAATCCAGCTCCCCTTCCTCAGATAAAATATTCAAGAAATAAGAAGAAGCAACCTGCCGCAGATCCACATCCTTATCCAACACCTAACTATTGAAATTTATAGAATTAAGATGGTTGGAAGCCTAGTGTTTCAGTGTAGAAAGATGGAAGAACCTCGTATTTTTGTCCCCACTTTTTAAACACATAATTCTAGACCGTTGCTTCCAAAATTCTTCCTCCTTAGCCACAATATTATGTAATCTAGATAAAAGGACGTTCTCCCTCAGAGAAAGAGCTTGATCATAACTAGACACTTGAATAGATTGTTGCACTATGAAAATCTCATGATTGATATCTTCCTTCTTAGCAAAAATGTGCCCAAAGGAGGACCGATTCCACCTCCTAACATTGCTCTTCACATTAGCAATTTTCTTAGCAACCCTGTACATAGTTGAACCATCCACTTGAATGTTCCACCAGGCTTGAGCCAAATCTTTCAGGTCAGGATGACAGGTCCACATCTTTTCAAACCTGAAAGGAATTTTTTTTCTCCTCAACATATCCACTGATAAAGAAAGAGGAAAATGGTTAGACCCCAACCTAGTCAGGGCTAATAGAGAACAAGAATAAGAAATAATCCAGTTAGGGGATATGAGGGCTCGATCAAGCTTAACCTAGATAAGAGCTTCACCTACACGTCGATTAGACCAAGTGAAAGAGGCCCCTTTGAGATCCAAATCAAGAAGAGCATTGCCATTAATGAGATTCATGAGATCATATCTACTATCATCCACAATCTATGGTCCTCCCAACTTATCAGCATCATGCAAGGAAGTATTAAAATCCCCCATTACCAACCAATTGGCAATATGATGCAAATATTTAAAGGAACTAAGATTTTCCTAGTTTTTTTTCTTGGCACTCTTACTTTTACGAGTATAAATATTGGAAATGGTCCAAGAGAACTTATCACGAACATTGATGAACAGAGTAGCCACATGGTTACAATCCTCAAGCACCGCAACCTCCTAAATCAACTTCATATTCCAAAAAGCAACAATAACACCAGAAGCACTAGTTGCCTCAGAAAAATGCATGCCTTAATCCTTGAAAAGCTTATGTTTAAGTTTAGATAGCCTATCCATTCCCATTTTAGTTTCTTGAATCAAAATAATGTTAGGCCTATGATCCTTTTCTAGGTTAGCAAGGAGATCATGCTTGTGAGGGTGATTTAACCCTCTCATGTTCTAGGAAATGATCTTCATGAGAGCTTATGGGAGGCGCTCTTGGAGCACATCTCCAACAAAGTTATTTGAGTCCCATCAACAATATCCATTTGAATCTCCTTGTCCCTAGTAACATTTGAAGGAGGAAGACCCCTACCTCTCATCTTAGACCCATAGTTTGACCCTTGCCTATTTCTGGTTAAAACTCCCAGAGGAGGATATTCTTTCTTTTTATTTCTACCTTTCACCGGAATATAAGGAGGATTTTCAGGATCACCCATATCGCCAGAATCCTTCAAGTCAGACTTCAAGAAAACCTCCAACCCCTCAATCTTAGAACAATCATCATGTGGCGACTTCAAAACACCACTAACACGAGAATTCAAAAGAGGGTAGCCCAAACCATCAACATCAGGCTCATGGTCTTCAACCAGATCCACAAACCTAAGACCTTCACGAGGCTCCTCATTACAGAGATGGGGAGGAATCACCTCAACCACACCTCCTGGCTCATGAAACACATCAAGCTTTTCAGGTTCCACTTGGCCCTTAGGAGTCACAATATTCTCATTCGTTACTGTCTACATTCCCATAGTTATCTCACTTGTAGGAGCAACCCCATCTTTCTCCGCAGGAGCAGTCCCATCTTTCTCCACAGGATCCGAAGATACCACCCCAGGAACCTTTTCCTCTTCTTTCCACTACTTAACCACCTACTTCTACACTTTTAGAGGGCATTTTTTAGCCCAGTGGCCTGCTTTCTTGCAATGGAAACAAGTGAAAGGAATTGATTCAAATTCCACTGCTTGATCCCAATCACCAAACTTAGAGTTAATCTTGACCAAAGAGGGAAGATCCACAGATTGTTCCACATTAACACAAAATCTAGCATAAACAAGACACTTCCTGGAAGCTGCCATTTGGTCAATCAATAGCAAGCACCCAAAAGTACTCGCAATCCCTTTGAATACCTCTTCATCCCAGAATTCAAGAGGGAGAACTGGAAGTCTCACCCAGATATGGGCCGCCAAAAAAGAGCACGAGTTAGGATTAAAACCTAGTTCCCACCTTTTTAGCATCAAAGAAGATTTCCTAATAAATCAGGGACCACCTGTAAGAGCCAACAATAGATCATGTTCACAGTTGAAAGTAAAGGAAAAGAATCCTTTAGCCATTGTAGCCACATCCACCTGGCCCTTAAGACACCACTGATTCAAATAAAACTTACGAATCAATTTGATATGAGGACGAGGTCCCACAAATTTTCCCAGAAGAGTCATATCCATATTTGAAACACTTTTTTCAACAATGTAATCTGAGACAGAGATTGAGTATTCCCTAGTCTTCATATTAGAAACAAAGGCCATGGGAGAAGAGATTTTACCTTTGGGCTTCACACCAAAGAGATTAGACCATTTGAGGGTTGAATATGAGAAGAGACCACCCCATGTCTTATCAACCCCAGGAATCGAGCCAAAAAAAGTTGCACCCAAACCATCAACTGACTGACTAGGGCCACATTTTTCAGCACTGAGAATCCCCCTTTCAAAGAAGGACATCAAAGAATGCGAAGGAAAAGAAACATTAGGGGCTCCTTTCCCACCAAAATATTCATTTTCCACAATAGGGGACCCACTTCACTTACCATCATCCAAGGACCCACCTGACATCACCTTACCATTAGCAAGTTGTCCGCCATTAACGCTTGCTACACCTCCAAAGTTTCCTACCTTTTTGAATTTTGAAATTACTCCACCACCATTGCCACCACCCTAGGAAGCTTCATTCCATCAGTTTGCAGTTTTTTGAGTTATGAGTTTTGATTGTTAGTGCAGTTGGGAGGTTCCATTTAGAGATGTGACATAGTCAATGCAATTTATTCTATTATTTATGTTCCTCTATTGTTGAGTTAAAACTGACCAAGTTTGAAGTGGCTTCTTATGAGTAGTTAGAAAAAAGAGGGAAAAGCATGAGTTGTTTTATTTTTCAAAAAGGCATAGGCATGTGAGAGTGCATAAAGAGAAAAAAACGCGACTTCTCTTATCTCAACGTTGATCATCAAGATAAGTGAAACAACAATACTGTATATGTGTACAATGTTTTGGTTTATCTTTGTTTGGTGGTTTTTAATTCATCATTTGAGAATATGATTTTTTTTATATAGATAAATTTGTTATATTTTTTTATTAATTATATTTAGAGGATGTATTATTTTTTAATAGTTATGATTTTTTTTTTATTGATCATTCATTTGTAAAATGTAGTGATATTTCAAGATTAAAGATTTTTGTGAAAGAGGGAGTACATTTTATTTTGTATACAAATGTACAAGATGGATCAAATAGCTTAAACTTTATTGTGTAAATATAAATAAAATAGAAAGCATTCACAAAAAAAAAAATTAATTATATCTCCCAAATATTACCTAAAAGAAATGATTAGAATTTACTAACCTTCTTTGACAAATTGATTTTAAAACAATAGAAATGCCACACCAAATGCATTACACAATTGGTCTTGAACATATGTTGATTGAGCATAAAGAGGTTTCCAACCGAGTTCTATATATCTTCTAGAATAACTTGTAAAAATGATTAGTATAGCCTAACCTGATTTGATACCATGTTATAAATTAGGATCTTAGGATATTAACCATTATATACAAAATATAAAATAAATAAAATTAGAATCATACAAGCATAGATTATACACATTACACAAGATATACATGGGAAAACATTTTCAAGTAAAAAACCCCCATAAAACATCATTTTATTAAAACATTTACAAAATTGGTCTATTCTAACATAGACCAAATCTGGGGAACACTTCTCCATACTTCCACATGGCTAATAATACCTCATGTGTATATTGAAAGAATTCACTATCAATCTCAAAATTCTTCACCTCTCAAATGAGAGGGAACCTTCTTAAATATAAGAGAAAGGGTGGCATAATACCTTAAGGGCATTGTCACACCTATTCAAAATAACCATTCATAAATAATTAATAGTCTAATAGATTTTAAACTATAACTATTTTAAATGGTATATTATTACGAAAACATATAATATATAAGGTTTAATAACCTTATATTAGAACATTATATAAATTTTATATGGGTATGACCCCTAATAACATTATTTTCTAACAATTACACATTGTGGGGGGGATACATAGTCTCTCTCTTTCCCTCTTATGGGGGATAATTGGTTAAATAATTGTAATGGATCTCATACTTGGGGAGTTTTGAGTTATACCTCTATCACTTGTTTATGTTTGTGTGTATCTTTTCTCTCTTTTGAAGAGGAGTTTTATCCCACTAAGTTTTCTCATTTTCTTTACTTGTGAGATTACAATGTAAATGTGTATCTAACATCATGGCATAGTAGCTGAGACTCATAATCATAAGTATCATATCATTAAATCATTTATTTTTTCCTTCTCCCTAAGTTGCACTTAAGGGGGGGTGTTGGTGTGAATTAGGTGTTTTACCTAACTAGTTCACCTAGTAGGTCCTATTCACATGTTAAGTTTACTTAGGCCCTAAGAATCTTTCTAGAAGTCTTAGTTGTCAATCTTATCTTATCTTATCTTATCTCATTTACTTCTTGTGTCGGGTCATTTAATATTTGTTATGTTAGTTGTCTCATTACATAGGATTAATACACACAATATTGTCTTATCCTATCTCTCAACCTTCTCTATATAAGCAAGGCATTGTATTACATTTCAATCAATTTCAGCTAATGTAATCCATGTAATTATATTGGGGTTTGATCAAATCCATTTTTCTCATAATCAAGCAATGTTTTTTCTCTTGTTGCTCTCTTGTGGAAGGAATATTTTAGTTTTATAGGTGATCTTGGAGCATTGAGTCCATTGGCAACTCTAACAAGTTCGAGTACATTTTTTTATAAAAAATAATATAAAAGGGGATAAAAAAATTGATGGTTTTTTCTCTCCAAGGGTTTTAGATTTGTTGATGTCCATGTCATGTTGGTTGCTAGAACAAGAACCTTTATATTTTTCTATATTTACTAAAATATTTTTTAATTTTCTATGCCTAAGGGTGATCACCCCTTTTAAATAGACCCGTCCTTTCATAACTCCACAATTTTTGCTACTATAATTGAATGATTGGGGATAATAGAAGATATTGATAGTGATACTACAAAATTGGAAATTTTGGTAGATAAATTTCCAACTACAATGATGAATAGAACTTGGAAACACCGAAGAGGTTTTATACTTCCTACACCAACACAAATAAGAGGTAATTTTTCTTATATCATTTTTAAAGAAGATGTTTTTTTCATCTTACTCACAACAACTTCTTATAGTTGCTTGCATTTTTGAGATAAGAGATTATTAGCCTCCTATAAATAAACATATAAGGAGAAAATATAGAAAAAAAAAAATTAACTAAAGAATTTTAGAATTGTAGCTTTTATAACTTTTATATTTGATTAAGAAAATTCTAAAATCTCCAACAAGAATAAGAGTCTAAAAATAACAAAAATAACATAAGAAAATGACTATATAGCAAAATGCAAGAAAATAAAGATACCAAATCCTTTAAAATGTAGGTTAATACTGACAAGCCTATCTATTCCAGAATCATAACCGAACCCTAAATATATTTCAATATTGATCAATATCAAGTTTACACAATTTATTTCAATACAAGTTAATGGAAATAAATTTGATGCCCATATAGATAGATGTGATTCTCTCTCCTTTTGTACTTGTTGTATAGAACTGGGAACAATTAAAGGAGAAAAATAAGTATAGAAGTAAAGATGTCTATGGTAAATATTTTACTTGTGATAAGTATAAGCATTAGGAAAATATTGTTATAGAAGGAAAATAATTTAAATGGGATTAATTTGAGTTGAATAAGATGTTTGTAGATATATTAATTGGGAGAAATTTTATAGATACTGTAGATGTCTAAATTTGGACACTTAATTTATCCAAATTCATCCCCTTTCGTCTTATTTTCGTTAATTAAGTAATACTACTATTATTTAATTAATAGCTTTAATTATGCCAAATCTCTAAGGTATTTAATCAATAATACCTTATCTCTTTAATCCTCCTTCCATCAATTGAATTAAATAAATATGTCATTTATTTAATTTCCTTTATGTCACATCCTCCATCATTTTTATCTTATCCTAATCCATCATCTAATCTCATCATTAGGATGTGCACATGCCTAATCCTTGATTAGGATGTGTCACATCCTCCAACTTTTGCAAGTTGGCCTCTAATCTCTCTTAACCACCTAACCATCCTCTAATCCTTCACTAACTAGCCTAATCAACCTCTCAAGGAATTTTTAATTCCTTTTATCCTTCAAGGAATATTAAATTCCTTTTCTCTTCCCCATGTCCTTTATGACATGTGTCCTTAGTCAACCTTACTAAATGAATTTTTTTTGACAAGGCATCTCCCTTCCCCATGTGAATTTTTAATTCACTTTTTAATCTCCCAATGCATTTAAGGAATTTTAAATTCCTTCCCTCTTCCCCATGAGAATATTTGAGGAATTTTTAATTCCCCACTTGTCCTCTCCCCCACATGGGGACAAGGACCTCTTTTATGAGGAGATCTTGTCCAATCCCAAGGTACTTTGTACCCCCCTCCATGTCATGTCCTATCCTTCCACCTCATGTCCACTTCACATTTTAGGGCTATCTCACATGCCACATGTCAAGATGTGAGGACTTGTGAGTTCTCAATTCACCTTGGCCCTACATCTTGATATTTGGTGGCTCAATCTCAACCGTCCATTTCCCCTAGGATTTCTCAAAAATCCTATAAATACCCCCTCTTTTCTCCCATTTTGGGGAGATCATTTTGCTAGCCAAACTCTTGCAATTTTGTTTCTCAACTTATACTTAGCCATTTTCACATCTTTCATCCATTTGCACTCATCCTCACAACATCATTTTGCTTGCATCCACTTGCCATCCAAGGAGCATACACATCAAAGATCGAAGGGCCAACCAAAGGATCGACTCAACGCAAGGTATAAAGTTCAATTTCGTTGCTTTGTCTTGCATTGTTTCCAACTTAGGCTAATCTTGAGGTGTAGGTTGTTTTAAGTTGTTTATTTGCACTTTTTTACTTGTTGCTTACTTTCTAACACTCACATTCAACCTATCACAGATACATACTCTCCTTATGGTAGTATGGATAAGAATATATTGTTTACACTTAATGGAGAAATTAGAAGAACTCCCTCATCAAAGTATGCATTTAAGAAGTATCCTCCTACCATGATATCACAAGTAGATCCATTTGTAGAACTAAAAGGAAAGAATATAAAATGATTTTTTTCTTAGAAGAAGTTCAGAATTTCTGGACTAGAAGTATGTCTACAATGGATATAAAACTAATTTTAGAAAAAGAAGATTGGAAAGAAAATTTCAATCATAGTTATAGATCATAGGAAAGTATATTTTTCCCTTTTGTTGTTAAGATTTTATGGTTAATAAAAGTTCTTAATAAAAAGAGAAAAGAACAAAATGATGATCAACTATAAGACTCTAAATGAGATTACTGAACCTTTCCCATATCTCATACCTAAAAAATATTATCTATTATAGAAAGTTTCTAATGCAAAATATTTCTCTCAATTTGAGAGCAAATTAGGATTTTATTAGGTGCAAGTAATAGTAGACAAACATAAGATATACTTCATTTTCTTGTTTAAACATTATGAGTGGAATATCATGTCATTTGGCTTGATGAGTACTTTTGACTATTTCTAGGAAAACATATGGATAACATATTCAAAGATAATTATGATTTTCTCTTAGATGATATTTTAATTTTTAGTTAGTCTTCTTGGAGTATCTCTAGAGGTTTTCTAATTTAGCTAAGATTTATAGATATGTGTTATTTGTTAATAAAATTCAATGGTTGACTCGTAGCTATAAATTTTCTGGTATGATTGTCAATAATGAGATATTAGAAGTCCAATCCCACATAAAAGAAAAAAATAGGCCTTTGAATGTTTGAATTTGATAGGAAAAAGCTTCAATATTTTCTATGAATACTCAATTATGTAAATAATTTTTATCCTAATGTCGATATGGATTGAGAGAGTCTCTCCAATAGTTGCTAAAAAATAAGCACATGACATCAATCAAGAAGATACAAAGGAATATAAGTAATTTCATTGTCCTCCATGTTACATCTATAGATAATTTTTTTTTGTATACAAATACCTCCAATTATGAATGAGGTGGTATCTTATGTTTTATAATACATGGGAAAGAAAATGTTTCTGACTATGTAAGTGGTATATTCACTAATAAAGGGTAAAGATTCATCTTTATCTTTCCCTTTAATAGAAGGATCAAGTCCTTCATTAATAGGATGCTCATCTTTAAATTCAACATAAATTTAAGCTTTCCTTTGGAACCTTCTGTTGAATCTAATTTTTTGAAAGCATACTTGGTTGATACAAAATTAGGAGAGGAAAAACTAGAATAATTACTTTGACAAAATTTTGGGTAAAACATGTATAAAGTTTCCTTTTATTCCATGGATTGATTTATTAGGATATGTAAGCCTAGGAGTAATATTTTGTAGCCTGTTAATTTTCCACCCAGTTGGTATGTCAATAGTATTTATGTGTCCTTTTAATAGTTGAACATCACCATTAAGTCTCTTAATATAAGGAAGAATTTATAGAATCCTATGTTAGTCATACTAAACAAGACTTGTATCTAGATACTAGCATATTTGAACTTACCAAACATTTCTAAACCATACACATATGTAAAAAAATCCCTACAATCTAAAGAATAAAATTTTACATCTTTACAACCTTTATCTCTATCAAACATAATAATATTAATATTAGGAAAGTACTCAAAGAAAATTACCATTTTGTTAATATACACATCAAAGAAGACAATTGAATTTTTTTATAATAGGTTTGACATCTATCACATAAATCCATATACATTATAGGCTTGAAATTCTTAGAAATGTAAGGCCGTACATATACTAATGTAGCTCCAAAGTGAATAAAATTCACATCCTCATGAATTATGATATACTCAATTTTAAACTTTAAAAATATATGAAGTAATGTAGTTTGAAATGTTTTAGCAGGGTTAAAGTTAAATGAAAAACTATATTCTTCAATAGACTAGGTTTTAAAGCAAATTTATTATATACACTCCCAGTCTTCAAAGAAGGAGGCTTGTAAGTCAAAATAGTTCCTATAAGTGCTTCTTTTATAGTCTAGATATCATTTGATTCACTAGTAATTTCTTCTTCAGTAAGCTATATAGTGGGTAGCTCAAAGAAACCTTCGATTGAAGCTTGATTCACAATTTCAAATCCATCATCAATCAACAAATTAAGCACACTAGAATTTTTCCATTTAAACTCTTCAAATATGGAATGAGGAATAGAGGGGTGCTTTGAGAGGATAAAGAGATCAAAATAATAAGTATCAATAGACAAGGATTAACTGATAACAAGATCAACCACTCTCATAATGATATTCCCCACACAACATAATGTTCTTGGCAACTTTATTCACAAGACTCATAGGGATTCAAAATAATTGACTTTAAATAAAATCTTAGCCATGAGGCTCTAATACCATTAGGATAATAATTGAATATTCAATTTATTGAAAAAATAATGATGGAGGTTGGTGGTTGAATGGTTATGGCTTCTTATATTGATTAAAGCAAACTTTTAGGAATTATTACAAAGAATACATAATAACCAGTTTTTTCAATCTACATACCATATTAGGATCATCTCATAGCTGAAAGCCTTTCGGTTCAATGTAAACTTCTTCTTCCAACTCATCATTCAAAAATGTAGACTTCACATCCATCTGATATACTTTGAAATCCTTGTGTGCTACAAAAGCCAAAAACATCCTAATAGCTTCCATTCTTGCCACCAGAGCAAATGTCTCCTCAAAGTCTATTCCTTCCACTTGTGAGTAACCTTTACACACAAGCCTTCCCTTATTCCTAACAACTTCTCCATTCTTGTTCAGCTTGTTTTGGAACATCCAATTAGTTCCAATCACATTCTTGTTTGTCAGTCTTGGGACAAGTTCCCAAGTCTGATTCTTCTCAATCTGCATTAGCACTTCTTTCATAGTCTTGATCCAATACTCATCTTTGCATGCTTCACCCACTATTTTAGGTTCAACTTTGGACAATAAACATAAGTTTACTCAAGTTCTTCTATCATAGTAGCCTTTCTTCATATCAATACACCTCTACTTTGTCACCAATGATCTGATCTTCAAAATGATTCTTTTGCACATACTTAGGAGTCTTAGGGATCCTTTCCAGAGCTTCTTCCTCTTCAACTTGGACATCATTTTCCTTACCTTTATCTTTTTCCTCTTCTCTACATGAGGACTCATCTGATTCATATCCATCTATCATCATTGAAATTTTATGTAGATCTTCATCTACCTTGACACTTGCACTTTCAACAATTCTTTTTAGCCTCTTGTTGTAGCACTGGTAAGCTTTTCTTTTTGTAGAATATCCAAGGAAGATTCCCTCATCAGATCTTGCATCAAACTTTCCTAAGTTTTCATCTCTCCTTATATAGCATTTTCTTCCAAACACTGAAATATTTGACAATAGGATTCCTTCCATACTGTAACTCATAAGGAGTCTTTGAATTATTTGTCCTCGCTTGTGCTTTGTTAAGTATGTAGACTGCAATATGAATTGCTTCTCTCCAGTAGACTTCTGGTAGGTTTGCTTCTTTCATCATTGTTCTTGCTGCCTCTTGAATAGTCCTATTCTTCCTTTCAACTACTCCATTTTGCTGAGGAGCCCTAGGGGCCGACAAATGCGTCTTTATTCCTTGAACTTCGCATAAACTGCTAAACTCATTGGAGGTGAATTCTCCACCTTTGTCAGATCTCAAACATTTGATTCTCATAACCATTTCATTCTTGACCATAACTTTAAATGCCTTAAAATTATCTAGAGCTTCTAATTTTTCTTTGAGAAAAGTAACCCGGGCATTCTAGAATAATCATTAGTCAACAACATGAAATACTTTTCACCTTGAAAATTTCTTGTTTTGGTAGGTCCACAAAGGTCTATATGCACCAAATCCAAAGGACCGGTAGTAGATTGTTCTTTGAATTTGAAACTTTTTCTAGCTTGTTTTCCAATCTGACATTCCTTGCAGACAACATTGATATGCTTTGTAATCTTTGGTAGATCTCTCACAACTTGAATTGAATTGATCCTTACTAGGCTATCAAAATTGATGTGACATTCTTCTATGCCATAGCCAACTTTCATTAATTTGAGTCATAAAGCACATACCATTAGCACCCTTAAGTTGATAAACATTTCCATTTGTTCTTCTTCTTGCAGTAACCAGAGTTTTGAAGCCTTTTTTGATCTCACAACCATCATCCTGAAACACAAGGTTATATCCTTTGCTACACATATGTCCTACACTCAAAAGGTTATGTTGGAGACCCTTAACATAAATAACATCATCTATATTATGCTTGCCATCAAAATTGATTGAACCTTTTCCACATAGCTTAGTAGATGTATCATCACCAAACTTAACAAGACCTCCTTCAAATTTCTCAACTTACTCTTATCACCGGTCATGTGATTTGAGCATCCACTATTAATGATCCAATTATTCTTCTCTTCTCTAGCATGAAAAGCAGTCACCATTGCTCCTTCAATATTATGGTATGGTTTTGGAGAACTTTCCTTCATACATCTCTCAGAGTTAGCAGAATTAGTTCCATCATTTAGAGCCATGAACAAGCATTCATTATCCTCATCATTAGGGTAATCAGATTCATCATTAGATATACTAGCATCTTATTTAACATATTAACTTCTCTTAATCGATTTACCTTTGTTCTCTTTATATTTATCTTTTGAAGCTTTGACAGGACACCTTGAAGCATAATGGCCAATCTTTCCATAGTTGAAACATTTGAAAGGTAACTTACCTCTATATTTTCCAATGCCTTTTTTCAATATCCTCACAAAGTTTGCTTCTACATCATCAACATCATCCGGATTTGATTCTTCATTCTTTTCAGCTTTTCCAACTTTAAAAGAAATCTTATTCTTTGAATCACTTGGACCAAACTATCTCAATTCAAAAGCAGTTAAAGCACCAAACAACCGATCTCTAGAATATAGATTTAAATTATGAACTTCAATAGCAAAGACTTTATGACTATAAAACTTAGGTAGAGTTCTTAGTACCTTCTTTACCACCTCATCTTCTTCAAGTTTCCCACCAAGGCCTCTGATGGAATTAACAACTTCACCCACTTTATGCATGTACTTTGTAATATCTTCATCCTCTATCATCTACAGGGTTTCAAATTTGATCTTTAGGTTCTGCATCTTACCTTTTTCGACCTTATCATCTCCTTCATAGATACTTTTTAGCTTTTTCTAGATTTCACTAGTAGATTTAAGATTCATAACTTTCACAAGTTTAGTATTAGAAAGACCACTCAAAAGAGGATACCTTGCTTCTCCATTGTTCTTATAGGCTTTGATCTCATCATCAGTGCTCAGACCATTTGCAGGCATAGTATATCCAGATTCAACAAACTTCCAAACTCCAAATCCTAGTGAGATAAGGAAACCTTCCATCTTGGTCTTCTATAATGCATAATATGATCCATCAAACAAAGGAGCCTCCTTTTTGTGTGCTATCCCAGATCTACCTCAAGTGGTTAATATTTCTTCCAAGGAACCTTGCTTTGATACCAATTGTTGAATGCACAAGACAACTGAGGGGGGGGGGTGAATCAGTTGTTCATTAAAACATCAAACCCTCACTAACATTCAGATCCACATTTAACCTTAATTTTTTATAATGATTTAGCATGAAAGTAAATAACAAAAAATGAAAACACAAGACCACACACAACAGAACACCAGATTTACATGGAAAAACCAAGAAGAGAAAAACAATGGTGAGAATTAGCTCACAATGTAAAGTAATTGCAACACCGAATATAATAGGCTCACTGCCGGAGGGCTCACTGCCTAAAAGAAAAGAAGGGATCGTTGCCAAATTAAAAAATGAAGAAAGAAGATTGTTACAATGAGAAATCCATCTCATAGCAACATAAAAGTTCCACCACTGCACCACCAGTACATTCACGCTCTCTATAGAATGTAGACACCTTTTGCTCACTACTTCCAGTAGTCTTAGTCGTTAAGACTCACATTGTACTTCATATTTTCGCACTTCACATCATAATTCACACCACACACACTACATACACACATTCTTCATCAACTCAACACACATATATACCCATCACAACCTTGAAAATAATTGACAAGGTCGAATATCCACCTTAACCATGCAAATTCAAATTAGGTCGACACTAAGCATTCCCATGGTGGAGAGGAATGAAAGCGGACCAACTCACACCTTAACTCAGACCTCAATCCATTCCTCCACACCACACGATGCTTCCAAAAACACCAAAACAAATCCACAATTAGTGTAAACACCCAAGGTCGGTTGAACATGTGTTAACACCATTAGACATTTGAGTACACACTTTACCAAATCCAAAGATGACTCGCAGACCACAAAAAACACTTAAACACAATCTAGAATATTCCACAAACACCCTGAAATCCAATAAATTCCTTTGCAACAACTTTCACCTAAAGAATGTACCCATCCTATACAACTAGTTAACCTTCCACATACTATAACTCAAGAATCCAACCTTGTGGAGCAAAAAACTTCAAACAACTTAGATTGACGATAGATATGAGAAATTTAAGCACACTGTTAGATCTACAAGACTAGAAACCACACCACAGAGAAATGCAGAGCAAAACCATTTCTCCCAAACAACACTGCTTTCATAGTTCACACACTGGTGAACACAACTTTCTTTGCACAATGATCCAGGACAAGAAACTTTGGATATAACACCTCTTAACACCTGTGATCAATATATCTGAATTGCATGAGCAGATCTTTAATACAGAAGAAATGTAGAGCAAAACCAAAACACTACTCTACTACACTGAACACTTTTTACCACAGTGTTTCTTTTATTCAATTTTTCTCAAAAGCACTTGGAGAACAAGCACCACAAACACATTCTCATCATCTACAACACTTCCTTATCACAACCAAACCGGCTGCAATATAGGAACTCAAGCACACACATGATTTTCAAGGCAACACTAGAGATTGGCACTAATGAGTTTACTAATGACAACATAATGCAACAAATCAAAACAACTCTAAGGTTGACATCAATGCAACAACATAGATCTGTTGACATCAATGACAATACAAACTATACAGACTTCCAACAAAGATAACCTCACACATAGGAGAGATAGTGGGAGAGAGATCAATGGAAAATAACAAAAGATGAGAAATACACTCATTTTAACATGCTTGTAACAAATATTCTTTGAAATGCTTAACAAGATTTGACAATAGAACATGAATTATGACAACACAAGATTTTTGCAATGAGAACATTGTGTTATGTCCTACAGATCAAGCTAGCAATTGTTTTAGCAAAATAGATAGTTACAGGATTGATCTTCAAAGACCAAGGCCAAATCTGTGTAGAGACTAGAGACAAGATTTTGCACATAAAATTTGGGCCCAATTTAGCTAGAGAAGGTCGCCTAGGGCGACTATGCCTAGTAGATATTTTTGTAAATTTCAAAATTTGGGCATGATGTACAATGTCTTAGGGACTTAAGTCTCTATGGTTTAGGTTTGAAAGTCAACAAATTTTTGGAAATACGCCAAAACCTAATTTTTCTATATGAATCACATACATGCATGCAATTTTGAATTTTAGAGAAATTAAATATGTCCAAATGATAATTTGTAGAAATTAAATGATGTAATTGACTGATTTTTTCAAAAAATACATAAAACTAATGCTTTTTAATATTTTGAAATGGAAATAATATGCAATTTTGTCACTTTTTCAATGTTTTTCACCAAAATATGTATTGCATAAATGATCAAATAATTTTGTAATTAATTTTCTCAATGAATATAACTCGGATCTAAACCCTAGATGAGGAAAATTAGATCTAGTTTTTTTTTCAATTTATTCCAAATTATTTTTCAATTTTATGATGAAAAACTAATGAAAATGGATAGTTTTTTGAAAATGAATGAAAATTATTACGAATATTTTCAAATAACCTTGGTTCTCTTGCACTAGAAAAATTGCAAGTGTAAGATATGTTGGGTTCACCAAAATGTAATGTGGGAAAAGTGATCTTAGGGTTTTACTAGGATTAGCCACCTTTCACCACAAAACATTAGAATTCAGATCGACGAGGGAATTAGATTGACTTCCAACCATGACGGAGAGCCAATCAACTTTGGATATGAATTATTTGGGGGTTTGAAATGTATTTTTGATGAAAATGTAATGATGTAGCTAAATGACTATGAGAATGCACTATTCTAACGCAAATATAGAGAAACTAAAAACTAACAGTTAAATTTTGAGACCAAATTTGAAAAAAGTAGAGTAGTGTGTACTCGTGGTTCAAATCTGGGCTTTTTTTTTGGGGACTAAGTCGCCTAGGGAAACTATGTCCTTGTTGACCAATTTTAGATTTGTTTTTATAGTCCTCTGAAGCCTGCTCAGAGCTTTCTACCTTCTGTGTCTCAATGTCGAATCTTCATTGGGTGTTGAGATTCAAGTGTAGATTAGTAAAATTGCATTTGAATTGACACTTTGTAGGAACTTTTGTATCACTAAGGTAATGCTCCATGCAATGTTGCTACAATGTCAACTCCCTCTTCTTCTCCTTGAGGACACCAACGAGGTTGTAGCTAGTCTTCCAAAAGATAGCATGGTTCCTTGTCCCATGGCTCTTAGCTCTTGGAAAACAAAAATAACATTGCCTGTAGTTGGTCTTAACCTTTACAACCACCTTCTACCTCTTCTCATGGGTGTGGTGCTTGTCGTTGGCTAGACTTAAACAAGTTTCTTTGACTGGAGTTGACTATCTCTCCAATTCATGCTTAACAACCTTTGAAGAACAACCCTAAGGAAGAGGGTGCACTCATTGACTAAGAGTCAATTGATGATAATCTTACCTTACTGATGTTTAGAGAGAACTTGATGTCAAAGATCCCCTCCTATTAGTAAACTGCATTAGCTACTTAATCTGCTTCATCTTATATTCGCGCTTAACCTTTTAAACTCTCGTCTTTAATTTAAACTTAATTTTACATAAATATCATCCACATTTCTTTTATATATATATAAAACCAACCGTGCTCAATTGAACCCTACACACGTACTCTCTATATATGTATCCCAATTGAACCAACTATGCTCCATCACGTTGCCCCTTTGATGAGACGTGCACACTTTGCACTAATCCATTTGGAATCATAAAAAAATTACCTTGGTGGAATTTCCATCCATTAACACACTTTTGGCTCCCCACTCTAGGAGATCAAATGCCAAAGGGGTTCAAACCCAAGCTTCTAGTCATCAAGACAATCAATGCTCATGCACAAAGACGACGTTGAACAAGAATAATGGATTTTTTTATTATTATAAAAAGGTCTAAGAGCGTAATTAGTGCTTCGAAGATTCTACAGGCAGAGTGCCACTTGATGTTGCTGGATCACTGTAAAAGCGCGCAGTTTTTACTTTCTCAGTCAGTATGCATATCTACCCTACAGTCAATGACTTTTTTTAGAGGTTTTTTTCAGGAGGATATTAGAAAATCTGATATAAGTTAAAACCAATTTATAGATGGATCAAAACAACTATTATTTTAGTATGTATATTTCTCATCGTTAGTCAGCTAATTTGCATATGGGCAGTCCTAAATTTTCTAACTGCTATCCAAAAATATATGGTGATCACGATTTTATGCAAATTTTTGTTTTCTGCATTTGGGGGTTTCTAAAACAAGCTAATTCTAATAGGATAGTGTTAAAAATCCTGCTTTTTTAATTTTGTGTAGCAAGATCAACGTAAGCGATTGCTGTCCTAAATATAAGCATATTGGATTTTGAGTAATTTTGAACTTCTATCTAGGCCGCTGATGTGGGTGATATGCTACCAGGTGAAAAATTTGAAGGAGTCTGCAGACCAATTTTATTCGTTCCTGTATAGAAATGGGTTCAAATTCAGAATATTGCGCAGAGGCGATAAACCAGGCATCTGGATCAGGTGATGGAGGCAGTTTTGATTGCAATATATGCATAGAATTAGCCCAAGACCCTGTGGTTACTCTGTGTGGGCATCTCTTCTGTTGGCCTTGTCTGTATAAATGGCTACAAGAGCGCCCAATATCCAAAGAATGCCCTGTTTGCAAGGCCAGTGTAGCGGAAGAGAAGGTAATTCCCTTGTATGGGAGGGGCAAAGTGGGATCTGCTGATCCAAGGACAAAGTCGCAGTCTGGCGTGAGTATCCCCCATAGACCCTCTGGACAGAGGCCTGATACAGCCAGGACTGGTACAGACCACCATTACCAATCCCATGGCTTCAATTTTATGGCAGGGCCTGGTCACATGCCTGTTGGGTCCTTCGGAAACATAACATTTTCGGCAGGGTTTGGGCTGTTTCCTTCCCTTTTTGGATTCCAAATGCATGGTTTTGCTGATGCACCTTATGGCAGTGCTGGTATGCCCAATGGGTTTCATCATGGAGGTCCTCAGCATCCAATGAGACAAGATCAGCAGCAGGAGGCTTTCCTGTCTAGGCTGCTCTTATTCCTGGGTTGTTTCTTAGTTGCCTGTCTTCTGTTTCTCTGAGCTGATTTTTTCCAGCCCTTTATTTACTCAGTAACTTTTAATAGGAGATTGTGGCCTTTGTTGGGGGTATTGGAACAAATCTGCATTTTGTCTTAAGGCGGTAAACTACACTTATCATACAGTACATCTAATGTACCTGCTATTTTGTATTTAATGTAAAAAATGCTTGGATGAAGATATGATTCTTCTTTTGATCATGTTTTCATTTGTTGTTTCTCATGGAATTGTATTGCCGATTGCAAGTATCTGATTGTTTGGGAAAATAACCTTAATCCACATCAGTAAGAGGAACACCGTGCAAATATACAATTATTTAGGAAATTGGCTTAATCTAACCCACATCTAAAATAGGAAGATTGATAGGTTTGATCCTGCTCATCCCCAGAAGAGCAGATTATTTATTTAGAGCTGGTGAGGCTCAAGTCTGGAATTCCACCACACACTTATTAGGATGCTTGAGTTAAAAGTTCTGGTGCAGAAATTTCCAGCAGGGGATATGCTTTGGTTCTGGATGCAAATGTAAGAACCTGGGAATGCTTTTTATATCATCAGAACTCACCTCAGCTCTCTAAATACTAAAAGTCCAATAGTCTTACCTCTAAGTACCCAGCAAGAGAGTTTGCACCAGATTGTATCTGATGAGTTAGAATAAGTAAAAGATTTTGACTTTGAGGTATTTCCTTCCCCAAAAGGCCTTCTTAAAGTCAGATTGGGGCATAGAACGGAGGTTTCTTTCCATTTTTTATTAGTCAGATTGGTATCTTGCCCAGTTTAGGCATATGATTGAGTAGGCCAGATTCAGGTACATCAGGATTATAAGATTGAGCCTTCTCATTCCTAAAAGGCTAGATTGATATCTCATGAATTAGAGGCAAGGAGCAGGCCTTCCTTTCCCAACGAGTGAGATTGGTAATTGGTATACAACTGATGTATAATTGAGATTGTCATGCCATAAAGTCAAGATTGGCAGCTACATCAGTATTATAAGATTGAGCCTTCTCATTCCTAGAAGGCCAGATTGATATCCCATAAATTAGAGGCAATGAGCAGGCATTTCATTTCCCAACAAGTGAGATTGGCAATTGGTATATGAGTGGTTTATAATTGAGATTGGCATGACATAAAGGCCAGATTGGCAGGTGCATCAGGATTATGAGATTGAGCCTTCTCATTCGTAAAAGACCAGATTGATATCCCATAAATTAGAGGCAATGATCTGGCCTTTCCTTTCCTTTCCGAACAAGTGAGATTGGCTATTGGTATGTAAGTGATGTATAATTAAGATTGTCACACAATGCCAGATTGTAAGGTACACAGTTGTTATAAGTTTGAACCTCATCCTCAAGAGGCCAGTTTAACATGTTGTGCATTAGGGTGTAATATTGAACCTCCACGTCCCCAGAAGGCTAGATTAGCATCTGGGTGCATTAGGAGCATAGGATGGGCTTTCCCATTCTACAAAAGCTAGGGTGGCATCTGGTACGTAAGTGCTATACAATTGAGACATGCCATCCTGAAAAGGCGAGATTGACATACCATGCATAAGGGGTACTGGCTTTGGTCATCACATCCAGAAAAGGCCACATAGTTATCTTTTACATTTCAGTTACAGAATTGAGCCTCTGCATCCCCAAAAGGCCATTTTGGCATATAGTATATAGGATTGAACCTCCTCAGATTGAAACGGCCAGATTAACATCTGGTGCACTAAGAGTAAGGGTTTAGCCTTTTTGTCCGAAAAGTTTAGATTGTGACTTCTCATCCTTGAAGAGTAGATTTGGGATTCTAGTGTATTAAGGGTAATGCTTAACGTCAGCAACTTAAAAATAAGGTAATTAGATAATCATTGTAAATGACGACTATGAAACTATTTATTTGTGGCCCAACCCCACAGCTGTTGTACTGGAGTATTGGACCATGCTTTGTGGTTGATGTTACCTGAAGGGAAGCAACTTTATTTTCAAGGCAAAAGTAAAACTGATCAAAGAATCATGAAAGTTCTAGGCATAAATTTCTCTGGTTTCCCTTATTTCTTGAGCAAAGAAAAATTATATCGTGAATGATTCACCAGTATGAAATTTTCTACCCTCTATTTTCCTTGCAACATCCTTTGCAAAGAGGGAAATATTTAGTTTTTAAATTTCTAGATTTGTTCCAAGAGAACCAAAGAAAGGCAGTAATTACATACTTTTAATTTGTACTATTAGCAGGTTTTTAAAACTTTGATGCTGATGCCAGAGAGGATTCTCTTACCTATTGAGCAAAGAAAAATCAATTTCGTAGATGATTTCACTAGCATGAAATTTAGTACTCTCTCTATTTGCCCTGCTGAAATTATTTTGTAAGCTGAATGTATTCAGTTATTAACTTTCAAGCTTTCTGCTTGGGAGAACCAGAATAGTAATCTAATTTATCAGTTTGTGGTCACAGTTTAATTTGTACTCGATCTGTTTACTAAGCTTTATTAGCAGTTTTTTTAATTTAAAATCTTATGGTAATTAATGATTCCTTTCAAGATCTAGTAATTTTTTTAATGAACGGAAGGGAATGGATCTTATATGAATCTCATGAAAAATCCCATCGCTTGTGGGCTATGGCTGGTCTAAGATAGATCTCACAATAAATTACAAAAGGAAACAAGAAAAAAGTTGAAAAAAATCTTGCATGTTTATATTCTTAAAGACTGAACAAATCATCCACATTTTTAATAGAGCTTGTGACAAATGGATTTTGAGTGCATTTTGTGGTCTATCTTACAAGGAAAATTGGGAGTAACTTGCCTTATTATATAATGCACAAGGGGAATGCGCCGTCAAGTTTGGAATGCATTCATCATAGAAGCCACCACATTTGAGGGGTACCTATTCCATTGCTTTAACATCTGGGTTATTCCCAACAGCCTTGAACCAACGTCATCCTAATGGCAAATGAGTGATTTCATTGTTGATGCGACCACACCTTAGGGATATCTATTCTGTTGCATTAACATGTGGATCATTCACAGTAGGCATGAATTGAGGTCATCCTTATGGCTAATGATTGCATCGCCATTGACCATGTTCGGCTGTACCATTGAGCTTTAGAGTGATCTCGTCATAGGAACCACTGCATCTAAGGGGTATCTATTCTGTTGCATAACATGTGGATCATTTCCAGCAGGCTGGAACCAAGGTCATCCTCTTGCAAATGATTGCATCACCTTACCACTAGATCATGTTCTGCTATACTATCAAGCTTAGAATGCTTTCATCATAGAAGTCACTGCATCTGAGGGCCCCCCGTTACAGTAGCTCTAAGGTCTCATAGTTTAGCTTTGATTGAGACCAGTTGATTTGATTCCAGATTGGATGAGATTGGGCTTTGTCTAAACTTCATCTCTTGTTAGTTGAGTGCCTACCATGGCTGGTGGTCCTCCAACTCCTCGACCCCAAAGTAGTCAAGTGCAGGTGCATTTATTCTATTGCATTAACATGTGGAACACTTCCAGCATTTATTCTATTGCATTAACATGTGGAACACTTCCAGGGGGCTGGAACTGAGTTCATCCTTATTGCAAATGATTGCATTACCTTACCATAGATCATGTTATACTGTACCATGATACTACCATCAAGCTTAAAATGCATTCATCAGAGAAGCCACCCCATTTGAGGGCTATCCATTGCATTGCATTATCACATGGATCATATTCCCAGCAGACTTGGTACAAGTAAATGATTTCATTGCCTAACTACTAAACCATGTTCTGCTGTACTATCAAACTAAGAATGTCTTCATCATAGAAGCCACCACATCTAACAGGTATCTATTCTGTTGCAAAACATGTGGATCATTTCCAATGGTTTAAACCAAAAATCATGGCCATGACAAATGATTGCATCACCTTATCATCAGACCATGTTCTGCTGTACCATCAAGCTTAGAATCGCTTCATCATTGAAGCCACCACATTTGATGGGTGTGTCTATTCCATTGCCTTAACAGGCTTATCATTCCCAGCAGGCTTGAATCAAGGTGAACCTTATGGCATGTGATTGCATTACTTCATCATGGAAGCCACATCCGTGGGACATCTATTCCATTGCACTAGCATGGGGATCATTCCCAGCAGGCTTGAACCAAGCCCATCCTTATGGAAAATAATTGTATTGCCTTACTGCTAGAACATGTTCAACCATACTGTCAAGTTTAGGATGCATTCATCAGTCACCACATCCAAGGGTTTTCTACTCTGTTGCATTAACACATGGATCATTTCCGGCAGGCTTGAACCCAAGGTCATCCTAATAACAAAATATTTCGTCACCTTACTACTTGACCATGTTCTGCTGTACTTTCAAGCTTCGAATGCTTACGCTATAGAAGCCACTGCATCTGAGGGGTATACATTCCATCACATTAGCATGCTGGTCATTCCCAGTAGACTTCAACCAATGTCAGTATTATATCAAATGATTGAATCACCTTTTATCACTAGACCATGTTCTGCTGTACTATATGTCTGCAATTTTTTATTGTTGAGTTCAAATTTTATATATCACTTCAATCATGTTTTGCTATTATGAATAACACAGTTATTCTCTTAATCTTTATTACTATTGTTAACCTGTGCAAACCTACAAACACGTTTTAACACTTGAATCATATTTTTTAATTTTTAATGATCCTACATCTTGAAGAGCTTAATCTTTGGTGACTTACCTATTTCTAATGAGCTTGAAAACTGGTTTCTGCAAATTAAATTTGTTATACTATTTGTATATGATTACATTTACTGAAGCCAGTAGCCACACTTTCTGGTAGCTTTATCTTATGTGATGCAATTCTGTCGAAGTTTCAATCATTCTGAATTAGTAGCTACTTTGTCCATTGAAGCCCTTATACATGTCTACATACAAAGTCCAAACAATTCCATTAAAACTTGTTTAGATTTCAAATGTACAGGTTAAGTCTCAAGAGTTATTTATACAACAAAATATTTTAACAATAACAATATTGTCCTTAATTATTGCTGATCATTACACAGTCTGACTAATATTAATTTTGCCATCCTTGCTGCTTACCTGAAGGACTGCAGAAAGATCCACAATTCCTCAATATTTACATACATTTTTCCTTTTCTAAGCAAAATTCACAAGACTTGGTTCAACCGATGTAATGAATTTCTACCCTTTCCATTACATGCATACATTCGAGCTCAGGCTTGCTATGTATCTAAAATTTACTATCACTTCACAGTAGAGAGCTTTATTGTTCTTTTCACTTTGTTAAAATTATCCATCACCGTGCACATTATATATGGAGTGGAATCTTAGCTATGCAATAGCTAATACCATTAAAACTAAATATGGCTTATTATTTTTTTTTCTCCACCATTATTTCTTCAGAAGGATAAAACGTCAGAAACTAATGGAGAATATATTCTTACTAGCTTTTTAATCACTTTTAAAAAAAATGTTTAGAAAGTGCATTTAAATTGTAACAACAAAATAAAATGGGAATTATCTGCCAATTATCCTCATGATCTCAAAATTATATGAACATTATGACATCAAATGCTATATTATTTGAATTGCATTAAGCGTTACAAATGATATAAAGTCCTTACCATTAGAACATTTTTATATCAGAAAATTAAGTTTTAATTATACAAAATTCAGAGATGCTCACTCTGTTAGGCGCAAGATCAAGACCTGCCAAATATGATGCTCCTGTACCCTTCAAGTTCCATTAGTTTACTCTCAAAGCTCAATTATAACAAATATCAATAGCTTCAATTTGTCTTGCTTCATTCTTCAAATCAATGCAGCCAACAAAATTTGAGAGGTACATGCAATGGTACCATAGCAGCAAAATACTACTTTCCAATGATATCCAGTTAACTAATGAAATGGCTATTACTCAGACCCAGAAAATATGAACTATCAATTCACGAAAACCAAGAAACAAATTGAGATGCTCTGTGCTCTAGAAAAACGGAAGATATATTTACAAGATGGTATTGGCGCTTTATGCCAAGCTTATTACACAAATTTGTATGTGACCTCACAACTAAGCCATTTTATTGGAACTTATAAGTACTTTTGTAGAGGACGGAACATGGATTTGCCCCATCCATATTATCCTTATGTTATATGCAGTGATGCTTAATTATGAAATTAACTTTGCTTGACTAATTATTTGAGGTTCTACATTCTTATGGAGGCTTGTCAAAGATCACCCTGGCCTTCAAATTTTTATGGCCAAGTGGCACAATATCCTTCAAGGATGAGAAAAATTATAAACATGACTTCTTCACAATTTTCTGGGTCTTCTACTCCTCACAAATAGTATAGAGAACAATCAAGTGTTCTGTCATATATTACTGTGCTGAGATAGTATTAGTCCAAAAAGCATAGCAGATCTGTTATAAATTTTCAGACAAGGCAGGAAGGAGGCATGTATTGAAAATACACCAGCATCATACCAGTTTTTTGATGATGCAAAATGATTAATCTTCTTTCCCTTGATCGGGCAATTTTAGTAAGCAGAAAATTCAGAAACCTGGTCCAAAAATGATTCTGATAACAACTGGGTCGGAACTTGATAAGACCAGACCTGTCCTAGAAGATCCTGAAACAGCCAAGCCAATAACCTTTGTTTAGGGATCTAGAATGAATTCATCTCCAGAAGATATGTCCTCTGCTTTGCAAGAAGGTTAGCTGCAGTCTTGAATGGTCCCTCAAAAGCACCAACCAGAAGTCCATCAGTTTCCATGCAGAGTGGATGATCACTAGGTCGGATTGCAACCAGGGTTGCACCCTTCAGAACCATTCCACATGGGAGCTCAAGAGACGGGGAATACCAAAGTTTCATGTTGAGTGCAGGGATTTGGGTTCTGTTAGATGAAGCAGACACGATAAGAGGTTTTTCTCGAAATTCTTCCAATTGGTTTTTGTTCATGCACAATACTCCCTGTCGATCAGAGTCAGTAAGAACAAGAGTTTCCAGGGTGGGGTGCTCTGATATGATATGCTGAAGAAGATAATGCCTTGCAGAAGCAGCAATGAGGGAGCTGATTGTCCAAACCACTCTCAGTTTCAACTTCAGGCCTCCATTTGTATAAAAGGACTCAGTTACATTTCCAGTGTCTTCATCGTCTGAAGCTCCATTTTCTACATTGAAATTGCCATTCAGGTTGGAATCAAACGTCCCAAATAAAAGATAAGAAACAAACCAAAATATGATATTGAAAATTTCATGGCAAACTAATATACTGAAAAGTAAAATTAACTAAGATGAACTTCTAAATGCAGAAGGGAAGGATACACATACAGCCCATTTACACCCAATAGAAAATAAAAAAACAGCCTTTCACCCTCTCCCTCGAACACATTTAAATTGTCACACTATCTTACACACCTTCCTAGGTCACAGACTGAATGGAAAACATACAAAAACTCAATATTATCGATCTCCAAAATTCAGTCCTTGTATTGCACATGTTTTATAGAATTTGAGACCAACGGCGATAAATGAATTGCATTCACAGATGGAATCTTCAAAAACTTAACAATCACTCTTAATTTGTAGGAATGTCTGGCAGGAATGTACACTGAAGTTAAGAAAACAATTCACTTAGAAATCTGACAATGTATATATTGTTTCACAAACAACCAGGCATAGAGCTCCAAAACAAAGTCTAGTGCTACGATTGCAAATCATAGCGATCTTGAAATTTTTACAAAATTTATCTCAACACATAAAAAACAGCTAAAGATCTTATTTTCACCATTCTAACACAAGCTACCTTCAAAGCCTAGAGAAACAGACATGCCAACCGAGGATTATCATGTTATTGTTCACCAAAATTAACATGATAACCATTAGGATTGAAAAACCCATCTACCCCCAAATTGCATGATCGTTAAGCTATAAAATCTGTGCTAACTAACGATTATCATTGTTCACCAAAACTAACGTAATTACCATTCCGATTAAGAAGTACCGCTACCTCAAAATTTCATGACGGGTAAGCTAAAATCCCAGGAGCAGCCACACCTAAATTCTAACAAGATCCCTTATTAGCAGGAAAATTACTCCTAAACTTGCTCGGACAGAATTTTTTCCAAGTAATTTTTTTGGTGAAATTTCTTATCCGAATCATCAGCACATCTCACTTGCTCGGACAAACTTTTTCCAAGCAATTTTTTGGTGAAATTTCTCATCCGAATCATCAGCACATCTCACATATAATCCAAAAACAAACCAAATATAACAAACTAGAAATAAGCCCCCAAAAATAAACAGAAAAACCCTAATCATTTCAAGTGCCCAAGATTAGTCCTTACCTTGAAGAAGGCCTATTTTCTCCAAATCACAGTTCTGATCTCTCTTATCCTTAGCAGGATTTAAAACCGAAGAAGCCCCAAGAATAACACAGCTCTCTAGAGTCGTCCCAAACTCTGCTTTCCATTTAAGCAGGACGCCATCTTCAATACCCAGTTCACCACCAGGCAGTTCAATCCTCAGATTTTGGACCTCTTTGAAACTCTTCAAAACTTCACCGGGAGAATGATGGGAAACCTCTGGAACCATGGCTTTTTTTGGACCCAAGAAACCTTGCAAAGCCTGTAATGGCCTAAAAACCCCACCTGACATAAACCTCATCAGGTGGCTCCAAATCCCCCTGTTCTTGGTACTGCTGCCGCCGCTGGTTTCTTCGCTTGATATCACACAGTCCACCTTAACAACTACATTTTGTACTTGTAAGGCTATGCTACAGAACCTCTTTGATACTGCGCAACACCGACCTAGAGCCTTGATATCACCAAATTTGTTGAAAATTACAAGCAAAACTGAATCGGGGAGCCTGTCAAAATGGTCCATAGGTGCGTTGTATCCCATTTTTGGATCAATATATCAAGTTTCTTAATCTCAATCCCAAGCAAACCTTCAATACCTCTTCAAAGCAATACACTTCCTTTTTAACTTACCCAGATATCTACAGAAACAACCTAGCGCTAGAACAGGAAATCTTAAACCATGAGAATCAAATAAAGCTTACACTTTATTTTAAATCTGTATGCCTGTAGGAACAATCATGTAAACAAATAAATACAGTATGATCTATTATAGAAACCAATTTGATCTGTTCAAAGTCTATCTCTCGCTCAATTTCATAACTTAAAAGACAATTATTAACAGAACCCAAAACCATGCCGGCTCCAAAAGCCTTCAGAAGTTC
>VDFB02055569.1:0-24376 GCA_007258455.2 Sequoia sempervirens
TTTTTTAGATGCTTGAATATAATCCTTAACTGATCCTGTTTGTTGAAGTTTAACTAGCTGGCTGAAGAAGTTGTCTGTGACGCTATTGCTATATTGTGCTAGGAGTTCCTCTGTAAAAATTGACCATGAGACGGTGAGCCCCTTTTTACTTCGATGAGTGGAAAGCCAACGATCACGAAATGAATTGATCACAGTTCTAAATATAGGGAAGCCATCGTGACCCTTTGTCCATTTGGGATTTGGTGTATTTCAAAAAAAATCTCCATTTGGTTTATCCATGTGAGAGGATCCTTACCATCGAACTTGCACATATCCACCTTTGGAAATAAATTCCTAGATCCCATAGGAGTACTAAAGCTTGTGTCAGTAGTAGCTGACCTAGAATTTTCACCTTGGCCGCTTGAGAACTCCTTTCTTGATTCAGCTATGTAGGTGCTTAACATGTTTATGTTGATATATCTCCTCTTAGGTCACACATATCCATCTTAATTGAGGAAATGTCTTCCTTGACCTTATTGATTTCCTCATTATGAGTAATATCCTCGATTGTTTCACCATCCTTATCGAGGAGTCTTCCATGGAGTGACAACATTCTTTTTACCTTGTTGCGGGCCCGTCATGATGGAAACCACTAATGTTGAAATAAATCACACAAATGAAACTTAAATTCTTTCAAATTTTTTTGTAATCTCCTTTAGTATGTCTTCAAAAACCCAATAAAAATCAGACTCCAATTCAACAAGATGTGCGAGATATGTAGATTCCAAAAAAATAGTGTAGAAACCCTAATTCTGCAATAATTCGCTTAATTCTACTCCAATTCTTCTGAAATCTGGATTGTAGCTTCTTCCATATGTTCTTCAAAAACCCTTTTAAAATCAGAAAAAAATTCGCCAAAATTGGAAAGATATGCTTTTCCCAAAATCGCCTCCAAAATTGAGAAAAACCTTGCCTCTATGGTACCAAGATCATGCTTTGATACCACTTGTTATGAAATAACTTGCACAATAGAAGAATATGATATGAAATATGCTGCAAATACTTGATAATAATTGAGAATAACAAGCCACTTCGAGGGGGCAAACCTCCAAATATCTCTAATGAGAGCACACTTCACAACTTGATGATGAAATAAGCCTCACAACCTTCTATATATACCTATTTATGCCAAGGATATCACTTAGACCGACTTAGACACACCTATATAAGACTTAGGCCGACCTAAACAACTAAATAACAATATACTAATGATAATATGACTTAATAGAGAGTTAAGATAGCCACAAGCCGACTATTCATAACCCGATATACAATAATATTAAGGGCGTAGTAGTCAATTCCACATTTCTTTGAGGCATGTTTTCAAACAGTTCACTGCCTTGTCTGTGCTATTGCTTACTATTATGCTTTGATAGATTTTTTCCAAGCATCCATAGCTTGTTCAAAAGCACTTGTTTTAGGCTTTTAGCTATAGCAGCAAGGCAGCAAACTGTTTGATAAAATACTTTGGTAGATATGTATGAGAAATGTTGTACCATAGACAAAGCAGTGAACTGTTTGAAAAGATGCCACAAAGAAATGTCTTCTCATGGTTATGGAATGCCATGACAATCCATCGCTATAGGCATTCATCATGGCATTCCATCACCATGAGACCACATTTCTTTTAGGCATTTTTTCAAACAGTTCACTGCCTTGTCTATGCTATTGCTTACTATATGCTTTGATAGATTTTTTCCAAGCATCCATAGCTTGTTCGAAAGCACCTGTTTTAGGCTTTTAGCCATAGCAGCAAGGCAGTGAACTGTTTGATAAAATGCTTTGGTAGACATGTATGAAAAATGTCGTAGCATAGACAAGGCAGTGAACTGTCTGAAAAAATGCCTCAAAGAAATGTGGTCTCATGGGATGCCTTGACAAGCTAATGCAAGTGGCAGCTGCTCCTAGTTATTAGTTATGCAATGTGAAGTAATTGCATAACTGCTTAGGTTGACTTTGTAAAAAACTATGTTGTAATTGAAATTTTGTCATCTATCAACATCTAGTTATTAGTTATGCAATGTGAAGTAATGCTTTGAGTTTGAAAGATGTGCAATGCAATGAATGTAATCAGCGATACAAATATAAACTATAAAAATCTATTTTCTATAAGTCATTAGTTAAACTCTTTATTTTATTTGCTCTCTATATCTCTATGCTATGGAAATGCCTTTCAATTTCAAAAAAAATAGTTTTTATCTCTTGTTGTACAATTTTTTACGGTTTTTTTAAATTTTTTTAAATCCGACTTTTTCAAAAAATCTTAAATTGGTTTGCCGATTTTTTCCCCAAAAGATTTTTGTTGCTATGCTTTATACAACCCTTTTGACTGGCATCTATATCATACATTGACATTTCAATATTTAAAACTACACATGTTCTCATGTATGATATGTGCATTACATATCATTCTTCCTATCTCAACTATATTTAATATTACTACCAGGATGTGATTCTTCATATGATTCCACAAAACAATAGTTTACAAGCATTTGCCATCCTTTAGCTTTCTATAAGACTAAATTCAGACTCCTCGTTGCTCTTAGGATCAAGTGCTACGTTGTAGTTGTAATCATAGTCATATATTCAACTTGTTTCTTTTGCTTCCTTATCCACTACATTCTTTGCAATTTTACAAGCTTATTGCCTCCTTGAGGCCCCCAAGGACATGAATATTCTTCCTAGTAGTGAAAGTCAAAAACTGAAAAATGCTCTTTCCAATCTACCATTGATGGATTGCTTTCTCAACAAACTTAACAGTTATTCTTCATTTGGCTGTCTGGTCTTCTGAAGATGCACATGGATTGCCTGTGCATGCAACATCTTCATTTGACATTCAATTGTGTTCCTTACCTTCTATGGTCATTGGCAAACTTACACCTTATATGGTACTTTATGTTTTTAGTGGAATATTGTAATAATTCCACTTGAATTATAGTGCTATTGCTAATGATAGGTGTTTATGAGAAGCTATGAGAAACTTGTGACAGCCATCAAAATTGTGCTTATATTAGTTACCTTGAGATATTTGATATATGTTTTCTCCTTCATTGTGCTGAAACCTAATTATACCTTAAGAGTATGCATGAGATTATGATCTTTTGGTTATGTACCAAGCAATGCAGAAGGCTTTTGGTTTTGATCTGCTGAGGCTTAGAGCTCAAAGGCTAGCATTGTTGGGAACATGAGCATGATGGTGTATGGATGGTATATGGTGTTGTCATTGATGGCAACCCATTGTAGAAGTGATGGTATAGCAGTATGCATATAGTCCGGAGCAGTCCGAAGAAGACCAAGTGTGAAATTGGCTAAGTCCCAGATTGTAGTGGTATGCTATAGAGGAATAGTTTTGTGGTCCGCATTGCTCCGTGTTGCATCATCTTGTCATGCAGTTTTGAGGTGTTCATGGTATATGTTGAATGTGTCTATATCCAAGGTTTCAGGGTTGTATGCCTTCCGCAGCTGAAGATATTGATGATAGTGTATTGGGCTTAGTAGTGGCAGTGTTGCAGTTGCAAAGTGCATGTTGGAATGCTCTGCATTCCATTGTGGATAATTATCATGCCGTGTGGTCTTGAGGATGTTAGATGTGTACACACTCCTAGTGGCAAGTGGTTTGGTGGTCCGTGTGTCGAGTTGTGAATGAACTGTTGGTCCATTCATTTGTTGCTTCATTGGTTTTGTTATGCGGTGCTGACTTGAGGGTTTTGGGGTCGTGCAGAGTTATGTATGGAGTGGATTCATGGGAGTGATTATAGGTCATGTCAACCTATTTTGGTGTTGTACATGTTTTGGTTTCTTTCACAAGGCATGTGTGATGGAGTTTTGAGCCGACAGGTTATGGTGTTGCACGTTTCATCTAATTAGGCCGGCCTAATTGATGATTTGTTTGTTTGTAGTATATATAGAAGGTTGATTTAGTATGTGAAGGATATATATGAAGAGCGTGTGTGATAATGTGAAGCGAAGCAGTGATAAGTGCGAAAGGTGATAGTGGTGAAGTATGAAGTGTGTAAAGTCAGTTTTCTGAGCTTAATTGAAACTGTACCTTCAACATGTTGTGATGCATTATTAGCAAATCATCCTTGGCAGTGACCACCCTTTTTTCTATCTCTTTTTATTCTGGACAATGAGTCCTTTGGGCAGTGAACCATTCTTTTTGGATAGTGAGTCCTCCATTGTAACCAGTTATAATATATTGCAAGCAAATCCTCACCATGGGTTTTCCCTAATTAGGGTTTTCCACCTAAACTTGGTGTTCTTGTGTTTATTGATATGATGCATGCCTTAATTGTTCCTTTCCATTACTGCAAGTTTGATTAGATGCTTTGAATGCATGTTTAAGATGATGAAGTTAATGAATTTCAGTGAATATTGATTCACCCCCCTTCTTAGTATTCTGGGTGTTCAACAATTGGTATCAGAGCTTGGTTCCTTCAATTGGCTTAATAGCCGAGGTAGATCTTGGAGGTTGAACACATGGCAACTAGGAAGTATCCTATTCCTCCGGGAGAGATTATCATGGAAGGGTTTATTGAAGATGATTGTGAAGTTGATATGGAAGGAGAACTCAAATCACCCCTTGATGATCTGGATAAAGCACAATGTGAGAATAGAGATCTGAAAGAGAATATTAAAGAAGCAGATGAGTGCATTAGGAAGTTGAGGGAACAACTCAAGAAAGTTAAAGAAAGATTCAAGGAGGCAAATGAGCAACTTAAGCAATCAAATGAAACAATCACTTATTTGAAAGTGCAAGTTGAAGAAGGAAAAAGAGTTGAAGATTGCTTGAATGCCAAATTGAAGGACAAATTTGCAGAATGTTCAAGACTTGAAGAAGAGATTGTGACTTTGAGGACAGATTTGAAGAAAGCAAAGATTCAAGAAGAGCTCCACCTTGCTTGATGAAATGATTGCTTGCAAATTGAAAGGCTTCTAAGGACAAAGAAGGATTAGGGTTTGAAAAAGGAGAGCTCAAAGAAGAATCATACTCCAAACAATACTGAAAAGAAGAATAATGAACAAAGGAAGACTGGAGATAAGAAGAGCAATATCAGACATGTTTGAAACCAGAAGAAAGATTTCAAGAGACCTCTTATCAGACAACTAGCTGCATAAAGGTATTCATCTTTTAATGGTTATTGTTATTCTTGCAATAGATTTGGACATAGAGCTTTAGAATGTAGAAGCAGAATGAATCAGAGTTTTCAATCATTTTCTGGTCAGTGTTGTACATGCAATAGATTTGGTCATAAGGCTAGTGATTGCAGAAGTTAGATGATGAATGGTTACAATAATGGTATGATGTTTCAATCATTCAATGGTTACTATTGTACATGCAATGGATTTGGGCATAAGGCTTTTGAATGCAGATCTAAGATGGCAAGATGTAAGTTTGTTCAACAAAAAGGTGTTATATGTCATAAATGCAACAAACCGGGACACATAGCTAAGTTTTGCAGAAGAATGTGAAACCCTCTGGTTCACAAACACAAAAGAAGATTGATCTGCTAAAGAAGATTGATCCGGTTGAGATGAAGAAGGAGATGAACAAGATCTGGAAGAAAAAGGAAGAGAATGAGGTGAAGAATGAATCTGTGCCAAATGCTAGTGCAGATGTTTCCTTTGGAAACTAGATAAAGAGCTTTAGCTTAGGGGAAGTTGTAGCAGAAAACTTTCCAGCCACTTGCCAAAGATGTGATGTTGATATCTTCAACATATTGGTACATGTGTAGATTGATATGGTTGATTTGTTGGTGGAATCTTTGGTGAAAAATATTTTGTTGCAGAGATTTGCAAAGTGATTGAGAGTGCCTGTGATAACATGGTGAGAGTTTGATAGCTTTTTTGACCTAACTTTACTTGCTGCAATTAATGCATATTAGGTCATTGGAAAAGGGTTTATATGTCATTTCGCACATTCAAAATTCATTTGTGATCGAGCATTTGAAGTGGCGATTAGAGCAAACGAGTGTTGAGGCAATTTAAGTGTTGTTCGAAACCCTACTGGCGAAATTTCTCAAGACATTTATCAATTTCTTGCAAAACCCTAACTTGAAGAAGTTCAAGATGCTTACTCCACAAGTGATTGATGTGCTTGAACGACCAAGACCTAAGTTCAAGAAACACCCTTATAAATCTACAAAGACGGATCAGGAAGGTGCATTTTCTAGGGTTTTGAGTGGTGTAATGCACACAGAGGATGTGTGGATCTATATTCATACGAAGATGGAATAGTATGATCATTTGCAGATGGCAAAATCTTGGGAGAAGGTGCTTACTGGTGATGACTTTGAGCTAAAACCTGAGTATGAGAGTCTAACAGAGAAGAAGTTGGATGCGTGGAATGGTTTCCCCAATTTTTGTTATGAGGATGAATGGGTTAAGTATGTCTTGAGTAGGATTCATGACAAATTCATGTGGTTGGACATGCTGCACATGATTAACAAGAATGCAATTAGGGCAGTCATTGGTTTGTGTTCCACTGAACCGGTTTTGACATTGAAGGTCGTGAAGAATGATGTTGTAATGAAGCTTACTGGTGCAAAGTTCAATAAACGTGCCCTAACCTTGAATGATATTGAAGATCCGACAGTGAAGTATGCTTCGATGATGATTGGATAGAAGATCTTCTATACAAATGGAGAGAACTCTGTTTCTACCACCACAATTCATACATCATACCAAATGGTGAAGGAAGGTGAAGACATTGATTTGGGTGAGCTTCTGAGATTGTAGTTGATGGAGAACCTGCAAAAGACAAAATAGTCAAGGTACCCATTCCAGTATGGTACTCTTGTTATTTGTTTGTTGTTTTACTTTCTTAGGGAGTTGCCTAGAGCAACGAATGTTATATGGGATGATAGTATTCTAATAGCTGTGCAAATAAGAGATCATTTGAGAAGATTTGTAGACCTAGAATCCCAAAATTCCATGTTGTGGAGATTCTTCAAGACATTCCAAGCTAAAATGCAAGAGAGATACATGATTCTGGCAAGTGTTGTTGAGAAATATAAGAATGACATAACATTCATGGTTAGTAGAGACCACTACTTCATGGAAGCAATTGAACCCATAACTGTTTGGGTTTCAGAGCTTGGTTATGAGGTAACAAAAGCTGAACTTATTGGCTTTGCAGAGGTTGTATTGAGTAAACTTAGAGATCCTATAGTGGATAGGTCTAGAGCATATGTAGAAAAATCCAGTCAAGAGAACCTAGAGAAGAAAAAGAAAGATATTGCAGAAAAGGTTGAGAAGATGAAGGCTGATCTGGAAAGAGAGTATAGTGCCCCTGAAGCCCTTGCGGAGAGATCTAAATACATATTTGCCTCTCTGCAGACTACTCAACAAAGAACAAGAAGGTCAATTAGGATTTTTCTCTCCTCTCCTGATGTTCCAAAGTCCTTAGGAACAAAACTCATAGGTGGTTCCAAGAAGAAAGACACATCCAACACCATCATGCAACAAAAAGGTCCAAAGAGAAGGAAGAAGGAAAAGGAAACTAAAGAAAAGTACATCAGTTGTGAAGAAGAAGAAGAAGAAGAGGAAGAGGAAGGACTTTAGTTGGTCCAAAAAAAGAAGTCTCAAGTCTCTCAAGAAGAGACCAGTGCAAAAAGAAAGAAAAATAATATAGTGGACATTGAAAGTGAAGAGGAAGTAGAAAAGGAAAAGAAATATTTTATTTTTCAAAGGAGAGAAAAGAGTTTTGGAGAAGAAGCAAAATCACCTAAAGGTAAGGGAAAGAAGAAAGAGAAGACCCCTCCGGTTAGAGAGCATAGTTCTATGAAGCTAGATGCATTGTTCAGTGGTATTGCAGAATTTGGCATGTTGAAGGAAACTATTGCAATGTATCTGGATGCAAATGATGAAGACAAGGCAGCAATAGAAGAGGCTATTGTTAAATATATGGTTACATTCAATACTAGCCTTGGTGAGATTGAGGATCAATTGCCTAATGATTTGAAAAGTGTCTCAAGTGTTAGAAGACAAGAAGCCATAGCAGAGGATGCAAAGATGAAGGCATTTTCCTTGGAGAAGATTGGTTCCTCATTGTATCGTGAGGATAGACTAAAGTTGTCTCAGTTGTATAGCAAGAAATCTAGAACCAAACAAAGAGTAAGCACTCTTATGAGCAGAGACAAGGAAGACATAGAAAGGTTGAGGAATGAGACACTGCAGAATGTTTAAGAACTTGTTAAAGAATTGGGAGCCTCTCCGAATGGTGACGCAGATCAAATGCAACATGACACTCCCCTCTTGGGAAGCAAGAGCCTTCTACAAAACAAATGAGCATGAACATGGGTAGGAAGAGATGTTGAATGATAACACCCCTCCAATTGTGGAGAATATTGTTGATGAAGAGAAGAAAGAAGATAAGCTAAATGTCTCGGAAAAGAATGAAGCTCAAGTTGAACAAAATTTTCCCCCTCCGGATGTGGAGATAGATGTTGAGTAGTGTAAACAAGGCATGCAAGATGTCCTGGAGAAGATTGAGGCACAAAAAAGAAGAAACTCTGCCTCCTCTGGAAGTTGAGAAGAATACTGAAGAGGTTTTTGGCTGTGGTGATAAGGAGAAGAGAGATAAGAATGAAGAAGGCAATAAAATTGGTGGTGAATCCTCCGAACCCTCTGGAGATTCATTAAAAGATCTGTTAGACATGTAGTTACAATTCCAACTGGTGGTGTTTGCACAACTCTTGTAGATCCCTATGCGACAAGGTCAAGTGGACTTGGATAAAATTTCTCCGCTACACAAAATACAGCTTGGTGATGTTTTCCATGCCTCCACAAGGAAGGAAATTCTTCAAACTCACCAAAAAAGTACAAAATTGGTGGATGAAGCTATGAAAGTGTTGTAGGAAGGTATTCCCAGAATATCTATTGACAATTCTCTATCCGGTGTGCAACAATTGAGATTACTACTTGATTCTTTTAAAGTATATTCTGCTGGTTTGGAAGAAAAGATAGAGAAGGAAATGGAAAAGAAAGTCAATGATAAAAGGCTAGCAAATTTTTTTGATAAATGTGGTATTGCACATGCTAAGTTGCAAGGCAATTTAAAGAAAGTTCAAAAGTGTTTGGAAGAAGCTAAACAATTATTTCAATTCTGTTTGAAGTGACCAATTTCTACAAGGAGCATCAAAGATGAGATGGACTCTATTGAGTCACAAGTTGCTCAGGCCTCAAGTGTTTATGATCCATGGAGTGATGCAGATGGAGCTACAAGAGCAATCATTGAAAACTTGCATAGTTAATTCTTTTTGTTGTAGGAATAAAAAGTGAAAATCATAATCCAGTATAGTCAGCTCCGAGATATGGTAAGTGCAAAGCTTACATCTTTAACTGGAGTTGTAGCTAGTGTTGAGAAGGTGGTACAAAAGAATCTAGTACCAAGTTCTCCGGATGAAGGAGAAGACCTCCATATTCAGTTTGAAAGTCAGTGTCATATGCTTGCCTTCGCCAAGAAGGATCGGGAGGTTGCAAAGAAAGATTGGGAGGCACACCTTGCAAAATTGAAGGCATCATATGAGGGTAATTTACCCTCATCTAGTTAAGGTGTACATTTTTTCTTTGAATAGACAACTCTCTGATTTCAATGTACATATGTGGAGTTAGTGGATGGTGTTGTGGTACAGTTTTGTCACTTTTGATGGATATTATAGAAAGAGGGAATGAAGCAAATAGGGGGAGCTATTATCATGTAAATATATTAGTAAGGGGGAGTGCATAAGGGAAGTATCTGGTGCCCTTTGCCTTTGATGTCAAAGGGGGAGTATTTTTGGAGAAGTGTGTTGCCATCAATGACAAAGGGGGAGATTGTTGGCAACATGAACATGATGGTGTATGGATGGTATATGGTGTTGTTATTGATGGCAACCTGTTGTAGAAGTGATGGCATAGTAGTATGCATATAGTTCGGAGAAGACCAAGTGTGAAATTGGCTAAGTCCTAGATTGCAGTGGTATGCTTTAGAGGAATAGGTTTGTGGTCTGTATTGCTCCACATTGCATCATCTTGTCATATGGTTTTGAGGTGTTCATGATACGTGTTGAATGTGTCTAGATCCAAGGTTTGAGGGTTGTATGTCTTCTCCAGTTGAAGATATCGATGACAGTGTGTTGGGCTTAGTAGTGGCAGTGTTGTAGTTGTAGAGTGCATGTTGGAATGCTCCGCATTCCACCGTGGATAATTATCATGCCGTGCGGTCTTGAGGAAGTGTTTGAGGATGTCATAAGTGTACACACTCCAAGTGGCAAGTGGTTTGGTGGTCCGCGTGTCGAGTTGTGAATGAATAATTGGTCCATTCAATTGTTGCTTCACTAGTTTTGTTATGCGGTGTTGACCTAAGGGTTTTGGGCTCGTGTGGAGTTAAGTTATATATGGAGTGGATTCATTGGAGTGATCATAGGTCATGCCGACCAATTTTGGTGTTGTACATGTTTTGATTTCTTCTGCAAGGTGTGTGTGATGGAGTTTTGAGCCGACAAGTTATAGTGTTGCACGTTTCATCTAATTAGGCCGAGCTAATTGATGATTTGTTTGTTTGCGGTATATATAAAAGGTTGATTTAGTATGCGAAGGATATATATGGAGAGTGTGTGTGATAATGTAAAGTAGTGATAAGTGCGAAAGGTGATAGTGGTGAAGTATGAAGTGTGTAAAGTTAGTTTTCGAAGCTTAATTGGAACTGTATCTTCAGCATGTTGTAGATGCATTATTAGCAGTTCATCCTTGGTAGTGAGCCACCCTTTCTTCTATCACTTTCTATTCTGGACAGTGAGCCATTTTTTCTAGATAGTGAGTCCTTCATTTTGTAATCAATTGTAACTAGTTATAATATATTGCGAGCTAATCCTCATCGTGGTTTTTCCTTGATTAGGGTTTTCCATGTAAATCTGGTGTTCTTGTGTTTATTGATGTGATGCATGCTTTAATTGTTCCTTTCCATTACTGCAAGTTTGGTGAGATGCTTTGAATGCATGTTTAAGATGATGAAGTTAATGAATTTCAGTGAATTTTTCTGCAGTATTGATTGGAGTTTATAGTAGTTTAGATCCTTTGAGAATCAAATTCTGTATAGAGTTAGGTATTTGTAAGGAATCACAATTTACTCCACCATCTGTCTGAACATGTACATGAATTGCCTTTGCATGCAATGCTTTCATTTTGACATTTGATTGTGTTCCTTAACTTCTTGAGATCTTTGGCAAACTTACAACATGTTTGAGCCTAATTAGAAGCCCAAAAACACAGAAGTCGAAGATGAAACATCCCCAGATTGCATTGTTTTCATGTACATTATATCAGGACAAAATTGCCAGTTTATGCAGGTGTAGGTAACAAACTGCCCCTTTTGTGAGATCTCTGCTTTATGTGGTTACAACACTGATGCTATTGCAAAACTACTGCTTTAAGAAGTTATAAAACCATCTCAGTGGTTGTGAAGACACCATTGATAGAAACATTTCTATTTCACAAATCCTACTACTTGCATGGGCCATGACTTTTGTATATGGACTTAAAATCAGGTACGATATATTTTTTGGGAGGAATTCAAATATGTAATAATATTCCACTTTAAAATATCTTCCTTATCCTATTTTTTCCTCTAAAACAAACCTGCATTTATGAGTTCACAACATAATGTTAACACTCTTTACAGTTGATTAGCTTAACTGATTTGATAATTTTCCATTATCCAGTTTTGGATACTAAAAGCTTCATTTTTTCAGGAGATAAGTTAAATTTGGTTCTTCTGTCTTTAGATCTGGTTCATCTGTCTATAAATCTGTTCTCTTAAAAATTTGTTGAGGAAAAATTCCTTAGGGATAGTATGCATGACGGCAGTCGTCCACTATTACCAGGGGATGCTTCTCTTTGACTTGCTACCCATGGTAATGGACAGTCTGAAAATACAAAGCTGTATACATATTTACATTGAAATGAAAGTGGGGAAGTAGGTGTTTATGTGAATTCTTTCACCATAAATGTTAGAACATGTAAAAGAAATTGAAAGGACAAGACAATCTCAAAGGAGTTGTGATAGAGCTCTTTTTTTGACTCTGATTTTGTGAAGTTCAAGAATGTAGTGACCTAACTACATAGCTGAAAAACTGGACAGAATCCGCATAGCTGATCAGTTACACCACCCTTTAGTATCACCAGTCTCTCTCTCTCTCTCTCTCTAAACCTACAATTCAGGTTTTAAAAAATTTGATTACAACTCCTGGATTTCTCTCATAGAATTTAACAATGGTGGCACAAAGAAGCCAACGTAAAAGGCCACGATATGTTCAAATTTATGGGAAAACTACACCACTTATGAAATAGAGTAAAGAGCCGGAATAGGCATGAGTTTGGAAATATCTTCCAACAACTCATATTTCCGTCATTCAAAAACAAATTAGAGATGAGGGATTCACTGCAGAAATGGCAGCCCAAGGACAAACCCTCAAAAAGAACTTTGCCCTCTCCTAACAATAGAACTCTACTGCAACCAAAGATGCAGACTACAAAGGGTTAAGCATAGGGATTTGAATTGCAAATTTTTCCGTATCTGTTCTAAACAGTAGGCACATCAATTCTGTTTAGCAAATAAAAGTAGCTTATAGCATAAATTCTGCCCCTGAAATATTGTCTCATGGTACAGAATACTTTCAGGCTTTCCTTATGGGCAAAAATATGAATTTCTGACAAGATCTTGAGCACAAACAGATCTACTCAAAATGCTGCCCATGTTTATTCATTAAGAGGACAACACCCTCATGAGATCTGCTATTGAATAAGAAGTTAGAACTCAGGACAATTACTTTCTTATTTCTAGAAAGACAACTACATGGATTTACTGCCTCTTGTTACCAGCTTTTTGGTATTCTATAAAATCAGATCTACTGACTGTGATAGAATAATCCAGATGCAACTAGAAAATGCTGTGGAACAGTTTGATCAGTATGGACCAACATCTCTCTACAATATGGTGTAGAAGATCCTCTAAAAAGTGATTGCCAATAGGATGAAATTCACATTCAAAAATCATTGTTGCCTTTGATTGGGTAGCCACCTGCATTGCAAAACCTTCCGAGTATACGTCTGTGAATGGTGGATGATACAGGAATTTTTTTTATCTCTTTGAGAGGTGAGCTCTAGGGTGATACCTTAACTCCTTACCTTTTCATCTTTCCGAGCGAAACTTTCTGCATTCATAGAGGACTCTAAAGGTTGTGCCAACATCCATGGGCTCCTAACTATTGAAATGGAATTTTGTTTTTCGAAATTCCATTTCACTGATGAGCCCTCTCCTTTTCTCTACTCTGATTATTAGGGGAATAGAATAACTCAAAAGCTCCTGATCAAATACCAGTTGGCCTGATAGCAAAACATAAAAAAATACAAATCCAATAATATTTTTGTGAAATCCTGACCAGGTGCAGAAGGAAATTTTTTATTATTTTGGAATTTACAGAATGAAAACTGTCCATTACATATCTTGGTTTCCTTCTCCATTGGAAACCAACCAAAATATTCTGGGAGTCCATGATCAGCCAAATGAAACTTGAACTTGCAAAATTGACTTACCAGTGGCTCAATTTTGTGGATAGGATTCAACTCCTTCGAGCTGTTTTGCAAGCTAGTTCAGTCTACATCTGTTAGCTTCTTAGGTCACTATTTGCAGGCTAAAACAAGTATTCAACATTAAAATTGTATGAATGTTTATAAGGCACTACTCATGAAAGAAACTTGGAGATGAAGGCGATCTGATACTACCCTCACCAGGATGATAATGAGTTGCAAGTATATGATCCAGCTTTTATAGGCATGTTTTCTGACTCTGTTAAATGGAGATCTGTCTTCTCTGCAGCAACCAAACGCATCCGAAAAGATATGGTATTTCCTATGTAGCCGGTTCGCAGGGTTTTGGGCTGGGTCCTGGTCCTGGTTCGCTCCTGGTTCGGGTCCTGGTTCGGTTCGCCTGTGGGTTCGACTTGGGTCCTTCGTTTTTGGGTCTGGTTCGCCCTACCGATTCTTCTCATTCCGTTGACGGCTTTCTCTCTGTTTCTGGCCGCGAATCATTTGTTGTCGACAGGACTTTATCATTTCCGTATCTCCTGGTCGTGTTTCATTTGTTGTTGATGGCTATAAATCACAACCTTCTATGACGAACTTGAAGTTTTGAAGATCGCGGCCTGGTTTTTTTTTTCCTTGAATCTTGCTCGTGATTTCTAAAGCCCTGGTTTTGAACGCGTTTCTCTTCTAACCGACTAACCCCGATAATTGATCGACTTTGATTTTAGACCTAGCGGGTAGTTTCGGCTTTTAATATTCAGATTTTAATTTTTTAAATTTTGTTTATTTTTAATTTTTTCTTTTTTAAATAAAATTTAGTGTCTTTATATTTTATTTTTTAAACAATGTCAATTTGTTTTTTATTCAATATATTAAAATTTAATATTTAAATTAGATTTTTAATCATAATATATTAATGTTTTATATATTAATGATATTTAAATTAATATTTTAAACATTATTATATTATGTTAAATTTGTTATTTTATTTTTATGGATTTATAGTTTTATGATGTATATATTATATATATATTTACATGTTTTTGTAATTTGTACTAACGAACCCAAGACGACCCCCAAAAAATTTTGCCGTGAAGACCGCGAACGAACCGGGAACCCGAACCCGGAACATTCTTAAGGGTACTTCTATACAATGTCATGTGGCAGGTGGGAAATGTAGAATCAGTTCTATTTTTGGAATCAAATTGAAGTAGTCAATACCATTAAAACTGAAGAACATCAGAGAAAGGACTAAAGAAAGAAAATAAATTAACGTCAATGAATGACCAAAATAGATCAAAGGGACTGAAAGACACAACAGGTAAAATAGCAAAGGACTAGGGAAAAAGGGGCCCTAGACACAAAGCAAAATCAAAAGAGTAAGAAAAGCTGGAAAAATATATATGCATGGGGTTTAACCCAAAAAAAGTAACCCCCAAAATATTACAATTATAAATAGATAAGTGGGGAAGACCCCACATAGCAGCCATGCTGATGCTTGGAATTTGGAGGCCATAGAACTGATTATCTCTATTGACCAGATCTCTCCTTTCAACTGTTCCTTAGACTCCCCTCCTTGCCTTCTTCCCCTGAAGGTTGTGATCATTCAAGTGGTCAGAGATAATCTCCACCAGTGGTATATCCAGTTCTCTTGGACCTCTCCTTCTCAGCCTCTCAGCACCAAGCTTTCCTTCTATGCTGAACTTCTTACAAACCATGGATGGCCATCATCTCTTGGCCAACTACTTTTGATATTATTGGTCACACAGGTTGAGGATCCTCCAGAAAGATAAAAAGTAATGTTATTTTTCTTAAAGTGTGTATAATTAAGATCAAATGAAGGACATTTAAATTGCATTGAATCATTCTAAATTGATCTATTTCGACTTAGAGCTGGAAGTGGCAATTGGACAAGAAATAGAAATAGAGAATTGAAAACATGTAGAAAATGGCACTTCCTAAAAGTGCCTAATAGGAAGTTGCTCAAAATGTTGTTAGGATGTTCCTTGGTATATTCTGGAACTTCCTAGGAGGGATGCCCAACTTGGTGGCAATGTCCTATGTAGGCAGCCTGGTCTTAGCAAGTAATGGAGACTTGAAAACTTTTGAAGAGGCAGATATCAGTGCGTAGAGGCCTCTCAAAAGTGTGAACTTGTCAAAGATCAAAGCAAGATATGAAATGCAATGAAAATGATATGCAAGTGTACTAAACTAGACAATGAAGAAAGCAAACCAGATATGGTTTGGCTTGGTTATGGAAAGATATGATTCTGAAACTTTTTGGGAGGGTTGATAACAGCAAATGAGATTATCTTTGAAGAGCACACTTGATGACTTACACAAGTGATAGAAAATTGGCACAAAATGGTCTATTCTTCGACATGCTGTGGAAAATACCTCCTACTTATCAATTGATGAGCTAAAGGGGCTCTAATATGAATGGTTGATAAGGCACAACACTTGCTGAAGGTTTTGCAAATGGGGTTGCAAGCTAAGTGGGCTTAACCTTAGGAAGCTTTGGTTGATGCTTGGTAAGGTAGTATTAGGATGGTGACTCTCCAGGAGACGTTGCTTCTGCGCCCACAGCCAGGCATCACCTAGATACAATAAGTGCTAAGTGGACCATTCGATATCATGAGAGATGGGTTCTTGTTGAACCACTACTCATGAAACATGGGTCAATGAGTTTGACTCGAAACTACACGGTTGAATCCTGATAGCAATATCATAATTTGACACGCTGTGGAAAAATACCTCCTACTTATCAATTGATGAGTTAAAGGGGCTCTATTATGAATGGTTCATAAGGCACAACACTTGCTGAAGGTTTTGCAAATGGGGTAACAACTCAAGCGGGCTTAACCTTGGAGAAAACTCCCTGGTTAAGCGCGCTTGAGCTGTAGCAGTACTGGGATGGGTGACCTCCTAGGACGGACCAGTGCTTCACCTCTATGAGCATCACCTAGATGCAATAAGTGCTAAGTGGACCATTTGATATCATGAGAGATGGGTTCTTGTTGAACCACTACTCATGAAACATGGGTCAATGAGTTTATTTCGTAAATACTACAGTTTGAGAATCTGTGCTTGTGTCATTTGGCATGTTGTGGAAAATACCTCTGCTTATCAGTACAGTGAAACAAGGGGATCTATATTAGAATGGTTCCATAGGCTGCTTGCTTGTAGAAGGTTTCTGTGATGATAGAGATTTTACCGTAAGTCGATAACCTTGGAAGCTTTGTGGTTAAAGCGTGTAGCGGGCTAGGTAAATTAGGATGGTGACTCCTGACCAGTCTGCAGCGTTTTGTGACACACCCAACACCTTTAGAATAAAAAGAATGCCCAAAGGCAGCTCTATCCTCTCTTGAAAAATTACCTCTTATACTAAGATTGCCAGAAAGATCATACGGTAATTCCAATGTTCCGGTTTGGGGGATGGACAAGCTCAATGGATGATGTGATATGCTGGTTTCACAAAGGGACCTTGAAATGAGGAACTTACTCAAAGTAGGGAGTTGGATTGATGTAAGACAGATATAACATATTTTTGGGATTTTCAGCTTGGAATAAAATAAAAGGAAAAGGGATGAGGGTTAAGAAACTAGATTTATGCAAAAATACTCCTACGAACTTAAGAGACAAATGCTGGATAGTGAAATTTAAACCAATCTTTGCTTCGCCAAGCACAGTACTACAACTAGACAAAGACGGTGCAATCTTCGAAGGGTTCACGAAAGAAGTCCTATTACACTATATCACTATCAATTCGACCAATGCATATAGGTAATAGAAATCAAGTTAAGCAGTTTTAATGTTCAGACTAACCTTACACATCAAATCGGAAATCATCCAATTGAAAAAGGTATGAACTAATTCCACTATTTCCAACACTATCAATCTTTCATTCATCTAAAATACTTGAAAACAAATTTACTCTATTTGAAGAAATCAATGAAACCATGTGGGCTCATAAAAATAACAAATGCTCAACTCTGAATCCACTTATTATTTAAACAGCAATAGTTGCAACAATTTCATAAGTCTCTCCCTGAATAAATGAAATGCGTGGGGTTTATATAGGCACCCCAATTACAAAGCAACGGCCAAGATTAAATTTGAGATCGATGGCCAAGATTAAATTTGATAAACCCTAACCCTAAAAGCATAACCAACCCAAAGGACACATGGCGCAAGCAGAACAAGCCACTTGTAGTATGGAAAATGATGACACCTTGCACATCATTCGAGCAAGTGGGAATCCAGAATGCAATTCCCTTTGGATAGCTCCCTAGCTGCAAATGCAAGAAATTTGGCTAACACAGAATCAAGTTCCTCCATTGAGATACTTGGCACAGAATCCAGTTGCACTCCGATCACGTCCAAGGTTTCCAGGCATTGAGTGAAAGTACCTTCCCACCTATCCTCCTGCTTCTGAAAGTTATCCATGAAGGTCAAAAGGGAAGACATATCATCGAGCTGATTCTCTGTAATAACCTGCACTTCCTTGAAATAAATGTTCATCACGCTTTTCTTTAGTCCTTTTAAATCTAAGCCATTTGCATCATGATGCTCCTGCCCTGTTAATCCTTCAAGAGAAGTGAGGATTTTGAACTGAATTTTCTCAACTGCACTTCGTATAGCAGCACATTCTTCCTTTATTCCATCATATGTCTTCTTTTTAGCCAATAAGGAATGATACCACCTGCTGAAATCATATGAGGCTCCTTCTTCGATAACACCTTCCTAGATCAATATTTGCAAGGGAACTTCTTTTAGAACCCTCAAACGAGGTATTACCTTGTCCTGTATGTACTGGAAATCTTCCCAGTTGTCCTCAACTTGACTAACTTCAGTCATAAGCAAGGTAGATCTGTCATAAGTTTGGGCGCACTTCTCTAAGAATTGCTACATCTGTTTTGAAATATTGGTCACCCAACTCTTGGTTGCTTGACTCGTGATCCTCATGGCTTCAAGAACATCAACGGATTCCGGAGTAAGAGATGACGGTGGAATAAAAGCTGCATTTTCTTGGCGCAAAGGGGCTGTTAGCTGCTGAATGAACTCCATCAGCCTTAGATTTTCTAACTCCAACCTTTCTTTCTTCTCCTCTGTTTTATCGAACTTCTCCTTGATGGCTTTGGAAGTGTCCGCCAACTCATGGAAACCCTGATCTATTGTGGTTGGCCCAATGTCCAACGTTGTAACTTCGTAATCCATAGGAGTAATCTGATCTTTTGGCTTATCAATTTTCGGGACTGCCACCTGTAAGATCCTGGATCCTGCATCATTCCTGGTAATCTGAGAATACTTCTTAGGCTTCTTTGGCGTTTTAGCTTTGCCAATTCTCTCTAGGAAGTCTTGCATGCTTTCAACTGGTTGAACTTCATCCAGTGGTCTGGACTTTTTCATCAAACTTTCGGTCAACCAATCTGGGATAGTGGATAATTCCATCCCATCTTCTAACTGAACATCACCATTAATTCCTTTTAGAGCAGAAATTACCTCATCTCCTAGCTCGTCATTGTCTTCAAGGATCTCAGTATCTCCTGCGCCTTCAATCATCAACGTATCATCTCCTTCCAAACACTCAGTGAGGATCTGTTCTTGGAGAGAATCCAACTGTTCTAACTCTTGAAACTGGATTTCTTGCTCATGGCTCGGCTTGATATCAACAATGGATACCTTTTCAATTACTCCAACTGACAAAGTACTTGAAGATGATGGATTTTCAGTCACTTTTTGTTTCTTACTCTCCAATTCTCCGTCAGCTGATTCCTTTTCCTCTATGTGAAGGTTTTCACTCACCACCTTCCTCTTGCTAGGATATGAAGGTTCATCAAGATTTTCGCCAATTGCTTCACCCTGACTTTCCTTATTGTTCAATGTGGCGTAAGTAAGAGAAATTCCTTCTTTTCTCAATCTGCTGATCTGATTGTCAACCCATTCCCTTGAGTATACAATAATGTCCATCAATGTGTTCAAATCGGTCAACTCAGGTTGTGTCTAGTTAGGCAATAAGATAGGCTTATCTTTTTCTTGTTCAAATTGAGGATGAATGTAGTCCCCGTTGTCTTTTACTTGATCAGGTATAGGGAACAAGTCACACCTTTTTACAAGTTCAACTGGAATTCTGGACCAAGTCTTCTTCCTGATTCCATACTCGTCTACCAAGTTAGACCAGTAATCTTCAATCTGCATAACATGAAGGGACTTCTTCCCGTGAATTCTCAGGTATGGATCATAATCGGACCTTGGATTATAAGTGCTAAATTTATAAAATTGCAACTCTACCCCTGCTGTTTTGGCTGATTGTAATGAGGGGCAGACTTCTAACATTTTTCCAATTGCAATTGGAAAATCCACTCCTTGTTTGTTCTTTTTTGCCTGAATAGAGTCTACACATACCGGTTGCCTTGCAACTTCAAGCATAACAATTTTGTCCGTTGGATACCGAGGAAGTCTATACGGAGCATCCGAGAATCCATGAACTCTTATATAAGTAAATGTCGGAAACTGGATAAACCAAGATCCGAACTTGTCAAGCATCACCATAGCTTCTTTAGATAGCCTCCTTTGCACTGTTCCTTGAAGAACTCGCGTGATATACATAAGGAAGGCGTCATTTGTTATCTTGAAATTGTCCCTGTATTGTAGCTGGAGCTGCGGGTAACAATCATATGATTTGAGTTGATCTTTCCGAAGTCCAACTTCGCCTTTACAAATCAGTCCTCTGTACTTGGTGAATCGTGCCAAAATATAAACCACATAAGAACTCATGTAGAAGGTTTTGGTCTTCTCAAGGTTTCTCAACTGGAAATCTATATTATCACTAATTAACTTCGCCCAATTTATAGCCTCCATTCCCAATACGATCTCCTCCACGTATGAAAACATCCATACCTCAAAGAAGGCTCCTTGAGAAGTTCCCATAATCCTGTTTAACATATGAATCATATCACTGTATTCTATTTTAAAATCCGTGCAAATTAATCTCTTTGGCAACTTGGAGCGATGTCTTTTGGGTTCCTTGATCCAGTTAGAATTGACTATGTCCATACAGGATTCCTTGGCTTGATCGAACATGGCCTGTGATTCCTGTTGAGTCCTGTTCAACATTTTTCGACGATGGGGAATACCAAATACTTCCCTGACTGAATCCTCTGTAAAGTACGCTAAGGTGATCCTGTTGGGTGTCTTGATGGATCTTGTCTGAGGACTGTACCTTCTAGCACACTCAACCATTAACTCACTGCACTGAACTGCAGGCGGAAATCCTGCTGCTTGATGAAGTCCAGACTTAACAATATTTGAGGCGATAGGCGTAGGCATTTCGTTCTGTGTGCCAAACATCCTTCTCTTGTGTTGAATTGCATTAAACTGTTCAAAGTTTGTATCTGCCACTTTCTTCCACTTCGAGGATAACTGGGATTCTGGATAAAATTCTTTCAGGACTTCCTTGACTTGAGCCTTCCTGACTCCACCTCCCATATTCTTTGGAGAAGACATTGTGCCTGTAAGAAGCTTGAAGTTAGAAAATTTTAATAAATTTGTAAAAAGGCGATTTCTTGGCTGGAGAAAAGTTAAAAAATTAATTTAAAATCCAGAACTTGATTAAAGGCTACGTAAAGAACAAATCCTTAATGAAATTTGATTCGCCTTTATTATTTTCAAAGAGCATTCATGGAAATTTAAATAATCTTTTGGATTTTTAAAGGTTTATACTGAAGTTTTCTCCAATCCCAATGAAAAAATTCTATTCCCTTTAAAATCGCCAATGATGACCTTGCAGTTGCTTGAAGAAAATCTGAAATGGAAGAGGAAAATCGAACTCTTATGTTCTGGAACTTAAGAAAAATCTGTTTGCAGCTGAAAAAGGCGTCTTTCTCTTGAGAGAGCTTTGCCTGTGAAGAAAGTTCGACTTTGTAAATAATAGAAAATGAGCTCACAAGATTATCTTTTATAATAAAAACCTTCCCAAATTGGCTCAATTCGACTTCTTCTTCTCATTGGTTGTCTTTTGCTTTAAAAACGAAAAAGCAATCTTATCGTGATCTTTGACTTTTCAAACAAGGCGTCCCTTTTGGCTTGATAACTAAGTTTCAAAATAAAACTTAAGTTATTTCTTTTATTATTGCTTTTAGCAAAATTCGACCCTCAAGTGGACTTTTTCACTTTTCAACTGGAATTTTCACTTACCAAAGTGATTTTGCCTTAGAAAATTTTCGATTCTTCCTTGAAAAATTCGACCTTCAACTGGAATTTTCCACTTCCCAACTGGAATTTCACTTTGACTCAATTTCCTAAAGTCCAGTTCAATAATTTCTCTTGCCTTAGTCGATTTTCACTTTGTCCAACTGGAATTTCGAACTCTCCAACTGGATTTTCTTGAAGAAGGCGAACTTTCTCAAATAGATGAATTTTAATTGGATTTTCTCTTTGATCAATGGATTCCTCAACTGGACTTTTGAAGATTCAACTGGATTTTCCTGATGGCGTACTTCTTCCAGACTTAGGCGAATTTTATCATGATTTGCTTGCTTTTTATTTGATTTTTCAATGATTTTCTCTCAAAGGCGCTATTTTGTCCAGTTGATTTTTTACCTTTGCATGCGCTTTTTCTTGCTTTTCTCATCTTGCATGCGCCTTTTCTCGCTTTTGCATGTGCTTTTCTCATGATTTTTCGACCTCTACTTGATTTTTGCTTGCTTTTTAGTTCCAAAAATGGAAACTTTCGACCCCACTGCCAGTGACAACTAGCACTTTCTAAAAATAGAAACTTACTAAAAATAGAAAAAAAGCAAAAAGCAACTTTCTAAAAATAGTAAATTCCAGATTGGTCCAGAAATGCCAAAAACGAAAAAAGCAAAAAAGCAAAAAAGGAGAATCCCTAAAAAATAGGAAGTGTCAGAAATGAGCGAAAGCACAGGTGATCCTCATCTGCAGGGCCTTCTAAGCACTTCTATGACGTTTACGTTCAGTTTCAGGCCCAAATTCCCAACTTGGCTCGGATGATGACATTAGACTTTGACATGAAATTCCCAGATACCAGAGACCATGAAATTGCTACTCAAAGCCAAACCCTAAGAGCAAACCAGCGAGGGTCCCCATTTGCAATGGGGTGATGTGTGAAAAAAGGTCACAACACTCCCGTGAAGGCCTAGTGCTTCACCTCCGTGAGCATCACCTAGATGCAATGAGTGCTAAGTGGACCATTCATTATCATGAGAGATGGGTTCTTGTTAACCAGTAGTCATGAAACATGGGTCGATGAGTTTGACTCCTAAAACTACACGGTTGAATCTTGATAGCAATATCACAATTCTTCCAAATTGTCATGTCCACGTTGCTATTTAGTTTGAGATGCTTTTTGCTGCTCTAACTTTGATTTAAAATGCATCTTGTCTCTCTTGTTCTCTTGTGACTATTCTTCTTTAGACAAGACTCCAAGTTTCCTAAATATACATCTCTTGATATAGAGAACCTTCAACGTTTCTGGATTCCAAAGTTTGTGGCCTTTAACATTCTCACATATCTGATGAAAACACACCCTTTGGCTTTAAAATCCAACTTAGATCATCTCTCCCTTGGCACTTGAACTAATTCCTCATAACCAAAGACCTTCAAATGTGTTATAGTTGTTTTCTATGAGTCCACTCATATGGTGCCATCTTTTCCAACACAAAAGTTGGATACTTATTTTTCAAGTAGTGTGTGGTAGATATTGCTTTAACCTAGAGCTCTTGTCTGTTGATGCGTGTTTTATGACACAACAAACATTCTAGAATAAAGAGTCCAAAGACGCTCTATCCCCTCTTGAAAAACTACCTCGTATGCTAAGATTGCAAGTAAGATCATACGGTAATTCCAATGTTTAAGATGAATGCGGATGAGCTCTGTGGTTTGATGTGATTATGTTGGTAACACAAAGGGACTTACCCTAGGCTTTTTCAATTCACAATGAAGGTCTAGACAATGAAGCTCTATTGCTTGGGTCATGGATCAAACAAACTGAAAAAGGAGATAAAGGTTTAGAAGTTTTAAATCTACTCCTAAGAATTCAAGAGACTGTATTGACTTGGTGGAACCAATAACCACGCTTTGCTTCGCCACGCTCAACGACAACTACACAAAGAGGGTGCAATCTTCAAGGGAATGTGCTTATGATTTTCATGTCATGAATAACTACCATCGAATCGAACAATATTTATCCAGACAAAAGTTAAGCATCCACAAAATAAGCTCAGGCTAACTTTACGCATTGAATGAAAATCATCCATTCAAAGAAAGTATAGCAAAAGTTTCACCACAAATCAATACTTATCAAATCTTGCATTCATCTAACATACATGAAATAAAATCTAAACTATGATGAGGGATAAGAACCATGACAACTCCAAAATAAGAGAAGCAATCACCATCAGAACAATGCATGCATTACTTATTACTTTGGCAATCTTACAGGTTGCCTCTAGCATGTTTGCAACATGCTCCATGTACACTAAATGAGGGTAGGCTCAATTTATAGGCTCCCCAATTACAATTCAATGGCCAAGACCAATTTGGAATCATGTTAAAGATTACAAATTAAACCCTAATTGGGGTTTGCTACTCTCGACCAACTAGAAAATTGTTAGGACACTTGTCCTTTTTACTAAATATGAACCAACAAATAAAATAGAAAGTTGTTGCATGTTGATTTGGAATGATTTGATTGGTTGGAAGATGACGAGGCGCCACCTCAACGTGCTGGATGTCTTCCTTGATCACTTTGGTC
>VDFB02055570.1:0-49195 GCA_007258455.2 Sequoia sempervirens
TTTTCTTTTGATACCTTAATGAGAGTTCTCCTTACCATTAGTGATTCACCAAATTTTGGAGTAGCATGTTGTGATGGAGAGTTTACAGTCTCAATGTCCTCTTCTTGCACCAATTGAGTCCTTATTTCTCTTCCATGTGAACTAGAGGCTTGAGCTTCATTACATTGCCATGCTTGATGTCCAAACTTGTTGCATTGATAACACCTTCCTATGAATCCACTAGAGCCTCTTCCTTGACCTCCAAAATTACCTCTAAAACTTGATCTACCTCCTTTAAATCCACCTCTCTGATCAGCAACTTGGTCTTGGAACTTGCTTGCATATTCTTGGTTCTCATATGGCTTCCATGCATTAGAAAATGAACCTCTTCCTCTATAATTTCTGCCTCTACCCCTACCTTGCTTCTCTTACCTTCTCTTTAATTTTTCTTCAGCCTTGATGGACAAATGGTAACATTCTTCCACTGTTCTTGGAGTGGTGAGACTCAATTCATCTTGGAGGTTGTATCTCAACCCATTCATGTATCTTACTATTGTATCTTTATCATCCTCTATATGACCTGATCTTATGCTCAACCTATAGAACTCCTATGTATATGTTTGCACATCCATCTCCTTCTGGTTGATATTTTGAAGCCTCTTAAACAATTGAATAGTGTAATCAATAGGTAAAAACTTACTTTTGAGTTTAGCAACCATCCTATTCCAAGAGGAGATTTTGGACTTTCCTTTCTTTCTCCTTTCACTTTGTACACAATCCCACCAAAGCAAAGTGTGGCCCTTCATTCTTTTCTTGGCCAAATTCACCATGTTATCCTCTAGCACATATTCATAATCAAACTAGTTATCCAATGCTCCTATCTAATCTAGGAGCTCTTAACTATCCGTATTTCCTCCATACATAGGTAAATCAATTTTGATCTTATGCTAATCTCCCTTGACTACTTTCAAAATCCTGGCCATCCTCAAGTCATTGGGATCCATCTCTTCCTTGAACCCTTGAGAAATTTCCTTTTCCTCTTCTTCATGATAACTCACATCACCTATGACCACACCTCTCTTCTAACTTTTTTCTAGGGAAGAAAGCCTCTCCTTCAACTCTCTCATCTCTATCATCTCTTTAGCATGTTTTTCCTTCAACTCATTCAATTATTTGGCAATCGCGTCCCCTTTTGGAGGCATCTTTATTATTCTTTCAACTCGACCTTTTTCTTATTTAGATCATACCTATGATTTGATACCAATTTGATGTAAAGTAGGATGGAAGAAAAACAATCAACTCAAAACTAACACAACCAAACAAACTTTTCAATCTTAGAACCCTAATTTGATAGATTTTCTTTTTAAATGCACTCTAGGCTTTATAGTGTAGAAAATGAGGTATTTTTTGCATAACTTGAAGAGAAAAACTCAATACCACAATCTAAAAACTATTTTGGATACCTATTATAGAGTTCTAAAGAATATCCAAAATTTAAGGGTGGTTGTTTTGGAACACAATGATCAAAAATTTGTTGTTACTCTTTGTAAGAGGCCTAATTAAGCTTGCTTGAATGAGTCAAAACAACATTTTTAAAACCAAGAATAAAAATATTCATTCCAATTGATTAGAAATAATAAATAAGGTTTTTCTTGAAATTTTCAATCATCACCAATAATTTCCCAAGGGATTTTTACCATACCCCAACTTCTATGCACATTGTTTGCCCAAAATCATAATGTCCTCAACCTAGGGCATCAAGAAATTTTCACAACTCTTCATCCCCCTACTCCTACAACTTCAAGAAAAAAAAACACAACACTTTTACCATCATTCCACTAGGTTTAATATTTATTCAATGGTGGAATGAGGAGAAATCCATGATTTACTATCAAAACACACCCTAAATGAGGGTTTCAAGTACCTTTCAGTAAATTAGCTCTAATTTACTCAAAACTTAATGAAATCTGATGAAACAAAAAGTAATAGAACAAAGATTCAATACTCCATGATTCCCAACAAATTCTTGAGCACTTCAAGTCCATACAAGGCTGTACAAGTTGTTGTAGCAGAAATTTTTCTTCAAAAACATAAGAAAATGGAGTCTTTGTTATTCAAATTTCAAACTTACATCATCAACCTTCTTCCCAATGTACACAAGTTCTTTTTAAAGATATTACAAAAAAAATCAACTTATTTCCAACTATTTTTCCCACCAAAAACCACAACTTGACCGTTCAACTTCCCCTACAAACAAAAATGTAAAAGTTGCTATGCAAATTTTTGCAATTTTTATAAAATAGAGAAACTTTTCAAACATGAAAAATGGTCTCAAGGACCTTATTACATCAAGGAATTTCAAAAACCAAAATCAAAGCATGAAGTATCATGGGTGCCCTGCACCATTTTGATAAGTTTTGGGGACAACTTGAGCTGTAGGAGCTTGAAAATTACTTTTATCTTGCTATTGTTGGACCTTTTCAACTTGCTGCCCCAAGTCAACAACCCTCTATTTTGATCTAGTATTGGTTGTAATGGCTGTGTCTAGTTGTTTTTGACTTTGGGAATTATTTACCCTACAAAAATTAGTTCCTTTCCAATTCATCAAGGAAATATTAGGGTTACTTTGTTGCTCTTGATTTTCTTTTGATACACTTTTTGAACCATCAAATTTTGATTCCTTACTTCATTCATGCATGCAGCTTGATTTTGAGGCTAGTCACAGGGATAACACCAATCAAACTCATGTGCTATATTGTTTTGGACCTTGAGAGTCAGCTTGAAAGGGTGGCCTATTTGACTGATTAGGCTAATATGGAGCTTGATAGGGCCTAGAATCTTGGAAAATTTTCTTCTTGAGATTGACAAACTCATTATAGTTAACAGTCTTGCTAAAGGTTTGAAGCATGCCTTTTAGCTCTTGAATCTCTTGAGATGGGTTTGGAACAACAGTTTCTTGGGTTGCAGCTTGATAACCTATTGTAGGAATAGGTGGAACAATAGCTAAAAGGGTAATTTGACATAGGTATAGGTGGTTGTACTTGAATAAAAAATGGCATAAGAGCCCTTGGGGCTATTCTACCAGCTTGTATAAGACAATTTTTTTCTCTAATAGCTATGTCATAAGCATTAGGGAGTGTAAATCCACCCATAGATTGAATCATCATGAAAATTTCACTATTTAAAGCCTTGAGAAAGAAAAAAATGCATGTTTAGGTGAAGCCTTTACTATCATTGGAATCATATCCCAAGTCCTCTAGAAATGGTAGTTAAAATCTAACATATGCTCATGAGGAGCTCTCTTGATTGTACTCAATTGTTCTAGCAAAGACAAATGATCCAATTTTTCCTCAAGCTATTAGTGCAAGCCATCACTCAATTGATCTCATGTTGCAATTGAATTTTCTAGAAGACCTTTAAACCATTGCAAGGCTTTTCCCTTTAGTAATGTAGCCAAAAGCCTAAGTGCTACATTCTCTTTAGTGATATTATGAATTGAGCATAATGTTGCCACATCTTGAATGTGCTCAACAAGGGTAGTTTGATCTTCTTTGGTGAAATATTGTAGAATTTTGAGTGCTCCAACTAGGATTTCATCATGTTGAGCAAGAAACAATGGGTTGCCCCCATTAAAAGGTGCAAATGCAAACTACCTTGCCATCACTTGTGCTAGTGCTATAGGTACCAGATTTTTCTACATTGGATTTCTAGGGCCAAGGTTTGGAGGTGTAGATTTTGACCTCCTTGGTGAGTCAAAAAAATTTCTTGTTGTCCTACCCTTCCTTTTTGGTGGAGATAACAATAGATACTCAAATGAAGAAGGGATTTATCTGGTCTACACTCTTCTCATAAGATGGTTACACTAGATTTGCATGCAAAACCAAAGAATGGAGTTGCTAGGTATTAACTTATAACCTCAAAAGATCATAAAAACTATTGTATATACTAGAATAGTAACTTAAAACTTGAAAAAAAATCTCTGAAATAAACTTTCTGAGTCCCACTAGGCATGCCAAAAATTGTTAACAATTAGGATTGCACCCTAGCTAAGTCAGACTCAACTATCCTATGTAACATGGAAACATTTTCAAGTTTAGGGTGACTTATGGTGAGAATGAATCTATAGAGAGGGATGGTTCCCCTGGTAGATCACCTAAAATAAATACTTTTCTAAGAAAAGTGAAAGAAGCATAACTTGAAATGAAAATCCTAAAACATAAAGGTGATGTAGTGGAACTTTAAATTGATTTATTAACTAAACTCACAATAAGTTCTCAAAGCCTTAACTCTCACAATCTCATAGGAAACACACAACACAAAAGGGATTCGTATGAAGGTTCAAAATCAAACACAACATACAAATTGTATTACATGAAATTTTTTCACCCACACTCACAATAATTAGACATATAATGGACTAAAGAGTTAGAATCACAATGAAAAAATCAAATCATTACCACAAACTGAGATAAATATTATGAGATAAGAATGCTCTGCTACTTTTATTGATCTGAAAGGAGCATCAAAACATGAAAATTTGAGTTACAAAATGAAGCTTACAATACTCTCTACAAGTGATCAAGAGAGGAAGAAGCAAATCTAAACTGAGAAAAAACTAAGTTTTTTTTCTAATATATACCTCCAATGTGTCTCCATTAGTGAGAAGAAAAATATATGAGTTGACTGCTCCCCAAAATAGTAAATCTAGTGTGATTTTCAATCAAGGAGAAAAAGCCTAAAAAATAGAGCCCAAAATGACTCAAACTGAGTTAGAAAGATGGTAATATTCCCTCCTAAGTAGATCAACCCAAAAAGAGTCAATAAACATCCAGTTCATACTGAAAATTAGAAAACGAAGGCCTAGTTCACTGAATCTTTCCAATTTGCACAAATAGAACTCAGAATGAAATAGAAGGTGAATCAAAAGTTTATATTCACACTTTCTTCATTTTACTGCATTTTAAATAATAATTACTAAAGAAATTTATATATACATTGCTTTAATATTGTTTTAAAATGTTTGCAGTTTCTATTTTGCAAAAAGAAAGAGGAGGTCAACCTTGATTTTGATACAATTTTTAGCAAAAAGAACAAGGTTTAAATGACTCAATTTATGCAAAAGAATAGGCCTCACATGGTTTTCAATATATCTTGCAAAGTATAAAATATCCAAGGAAATGGTATTTTATTTTCTACAAAAATCATAAAACTTCTAAGGCATAAATTCACATGATTTTATTGAAAAATTAAAAAAAGACACTAAGGCAATGTAGCCTAGGTAAGAAAAACATATGCAAAGGGTGAATAATATGATACCACAAGGTATTAGCAAGGCATGAAATTAAAATTAATGTGGAAAAAATCACAAGGCTAAGTTAGGGAAAATGGGAAACCCTAACACACAAAACCACAAGCCCTAACTTTTAGCTTCCATTTTGCATCTTTGATTTTTAGTGGAGACTTTGTGCACACCGCTGCCATGATCCTAGGATTTGAATGTTCAAGCTTTCTCTATGGATTTCATGTAAAATCCTTCTTATGAAATCTACTAGGTGAGGCTTTTGTGCACAAGGGACACAAGAATCTTCACATTTTCTACATTTTTAGAGCATCTCATGGCTCCTACCCTCAACCACTATTATATTTCTGATGCATCTTTACTTCCATATTTTGACACACTCTTTCTATGCTTTGAGGCTGATATGAATGCATTTTTCTTGAGCTTTTAGAGGGATTGAATGTGGCTTTGAATGCATTTATCAACAAAAAAATGAGGTGAGCACTCCATTGCTCAAACCTTGCATTATTCTTTATTTTTTATGAACGAAGTTCTCGATTCGAGCTCAATAGTTGTAGAAAGATGAATGTATTTTGATTCCACTTTGCATTTTATGCATAAGACCTCATGGTTTCAATTAATTCAGCAAAAATGAGAGAATATCTACATTTTAAATTCATTATTTTCTCAATTTTTTTTGGCCTTGCTATGTTTTCATGGCCATGGCCTCTCCATTTTTTGGGTACTTCTATTTTTGCAGAAATGAAATTCTCCGCATTCTATGGCCACACCCTTGCAAATTTTTGGGTTATCGTTTCATTTTCCTATACTTATACAAACATCTCTCTATATAAACCCTTAGGCTGTGGCTAGAACAATGAAATATGATCATTTTAAAACTTATATACTCCTATCTATTGCAAGGACAACTAGGGTTTTTTTAAAACTTGTGACCTACATTGTTGATGTGTGTTTTATTATTGTTTATTGTTTGAAATAAAATAAGAGAATCTTTCTTCCATTATGGGTTTTTCTTCCATGATTACAAATGCTCGAGGGTCTCTCCTTACTTGTGGACCTAACTTTTGGAAGAATTGTTGTGTAAATATGAAACAATACTTTTGAATCTCGTACCTTCTTGGTTTCATTCTCTACATATTTCCAACATTTTCAAAAACCCTTTACACAAATACATCACCTTTGTACTCTAATTTCAAAAGACTCGCTCTGAAAAGCTTCATTACTACTCTTTAATGATTTTACTCTAAATTATGACAACTTGCATAAAAAACATCCCCGTATTATTCTTTTGTCTCCTCAGGAGTAAAATCCATGATTGAAAACCCTCCTTTCATGAATGTTTATTCAACAAATGAATCATGTCCAAATGTTGAAATACGGACCCAAATATTATGCTTTATCTTGCTTCAGTGATGATGTTGTCCTATTTCCAAAAGTCATTGTCTTGTTCAAATTTTGCATATAGAGATTTATGATAGCCTCCATACATTATATAGATTGTTGATGATGAGTATTTGTCCTTTGTGCTATGATTTTATCAGTTTTACTTCATTTTTTTCTACTCATTCTCTTGTAACTATGCACTACCAATAAATTTTTACTCCTATCCTTGAGAAGACACATGATTGTTGTCGTATCATTGATGATAGGCTATGTAAGGTATTTTGATAGCTATGCATATGATGAATGTTCCATATTGTTACTCCATGAACAATACATTCTCTGATGTCTCCTCTATATGAACCTTTTTTGTAAACACCTCTTGATTCTAGGTGGATGTACCTTTAGGGTATGCAATTGAAATAACATGAACAACATAAAACATTGATGTATGCCAGCAATAAGATATGATAACAACACCATTCAATGAAGCTAAATTATTATAGCATAAAATATTGTATGAAAATAGAACTCCTTCAATGAGAAAGTGGTGCATTTTTATTCTATTCTATAGATTACTTAAGCATCTTAAATGAGCCCATTGTTCATTTTTTATTTCCATTTCAAAGTGGAGGGCTTCCTCATTGCACCTTTGACTTGGTTTTCGTGAATGGGAAATGTGCTAGTTCTTACATTTACTTTATAAATAATTCCTCAACTGGAAATGATTTCTTTGCACAATTTGAATTTCCTTTACTTTTCTCATTCCCCTCTTGAGACTTAGGAGCATCATGTTGGGCTCAACCCTTATGGGAGCCCATTTTTGCACCACATGCTATGATGTCAAAAAAGATGAATCTAACAACAAGATTTCACCTATACCTACATACTGAATAAACACATTTGATAAAAAATAGTGAAGCTCAATACTCCTATGATGTTCAATTTTCATGCTCTCTTGCATAAATCTAATAATTGATGAACTGATTTAACAAATCATATAAATATTCTATATTTCTATTGATAGGACATATGATAAGATTCATAATCGAAGCTCTAACCAACTCTTTTCGTCATGATGCAGGTTCATCTAAAAGTCAGGGGAAATGAGAAGCTAAAGAAAATAAAGACCCACACAAAACTTTTCCAGCTAATGATGGATATGTTCCTTTTCATGTGATATTTTCATTACTTTCATCTTTAGATGTATAGTATATCTTTATGTTGCTTTAGTTTAGCTACTCCCACAGCTTGTGTGGGGAATTTTTTCATTCCTTTCCTTTCAATATATGAAATGAAAATATTTATGCATTCTTGTCTATGTTCCATTATGAAATGAATGAAACATTACAAAAGAAAAAGGGTATGTGTAGGATCATCATGGAAAAAATAGGCCCTTAAGAGGAAAAAAAATCAATAAAATCATAGTTAGGAAATTTGATGTAAAAAATTGAATAAGTTATCTATATTATTTCAAAAATATGTAAGAATAGAATCTATAGAAAATTGAATTTAGTTTCTAAACTACTCGGTTTATTTAAAAAAAAAAAAAACTATTTGGTGAAAATTTGAAATTTCAATGCAGGAGTACTTAAATTTCAGGGAAAAAATAAGAAGTAGGTGTCTTTCTAACCACCCTAACCACAATAAAATATCTATATGTATTTTTAAATCACAAATGTTCATTATATGTTTGCATCTAGAAAACACATAGGAAATACATGAAATTATATTCTAACTAAACAAAATTGATTTCAAAATTTCAACCAAAGTAAGAAAACTAAGAAGAATGATTGAAACTATCCTTAAATTCACTTCAAATTAGTAGTGAACATTTTAGGTTTTTCCATACAATCTACTAGTAGAATAATGATGATTACATTCAAAAATGTATCAGTAAAACAACAGTGAATAAGAATACATTTAATCAACTCTTTATTACATTCAATAATATGTTACACCATACATATAACCAAAGTTTAGGTAACAAGCTAAACTCTTAAGGTGACAAAAATCATCATAATCATCTATATTGTCAGCAAGATCAAAATCTTGATTGTTCGCATTTGCATTTGCTTGATTTTCTTCCTTATCCTCATTTGTGACATGCAGTGCATTCTCTCCCGATCTCTTCATTGGTAATCAAAATTTCTTCCTCAAACACTCCATCATCGTCTTCATCCACTTCTTTGAATGCTTCTTGTAAATTAACATATTTCCCATCAGACATTATATCAACAACTTCCATGATTTTTTGTTTTGAATGAGGCTCTATTTGAATGACATGCGACAATCCTAGGCTTCTTACATCATCAATTAGAAATTATTGGTTAATTTGAAGAGGGGAATCATATGACTCATCCGTCTTTGATAAAAATTGTCCTATATCTGCGCATACAAATCCATACTCATCAAATTGTACTACAAATGGTTGTATCCACTTACATTTTAATAATATAAGATTATTTTGACCATAGTCCACTGGAATAATTTGTTCGATGAATCTAACATTAAATTTCTTCTCATTTTCATGAAGAAATTTAGCACTAACAACACAATCAAAATTTCTCTTTCCTTTTTCTTTTTCTTCCACTCTTAAATAACTACCATAGTCCCACATTCCACTGAAATGTGTAGCCCATAAATGCGGAGATTATGAAAGATCACTTTCCTCTATTTTTATATCTTGACCTTCTTCTTTTGCATTACTGACTTCATTGGCAATCATTTCTTCAAATTTCAGAAAAGAATCACCTCCAATAAAATCAACATGATGTCCACTGCTTTGAGGTCGATGTTGCATCCAAGCTTGATTGTCTTCTTCATATTTTCTACATAGAATACTAAAGTACAAATAGTAAGATTTATAATATAAATGTGTAAATGCAATTGAGTAATAAATTATTGTGTGAATTTTTTTTACCTGTACCACTTATCGAATGAAGATGTGTTTTGAAGAATGTAGGCATGTATCACACTTCTTTCTTGATGTGATAGCTTGAAGTGACATCCATTGCCTTCTAATACTTCACCTACAATTGTGTCTTCTTCTTCATCACCCATACATGTTGATTGATATTTTTAAAATACTTCATATATTCTATGCAAAATACCATGGCCTCTTGCATTGAATATCCCTCAAACAGGCTACCTTCTGGTATTTCCCTAGTGTGAACTTTTTTTTTCAAAACCTTCATATATCATTCTATAGGATGGGTATGTGCAGGATCATGATGGGCCAAAAAGTGGCAATACGATGGGTATGGGTAGGGTATGTGGCTGACAATATTTTTTTACCCAAAATTGATGAAATAAAAAGGGTTTTTAAAGGATATTCTCAACTTCCATCAATATAAATTATGCTTTACTTTGAATTTAATAAATAATTATTATTCATTTTCTATTTGAATTATGACTAAAGTCTTGATTGATACGTTAATTGAAAAACATCCATAGCTTTCAAATGGTATCACATTTTTTGAATCTAAAACATGTGTCACATTCTATGCTTCTCATACTATAGGACTAGAAAAAGAAAATTTGAATTTCATGAAGTTTTGACCAAGTTAAGGTGGTTAGACATACGAGCTTTTATATTTTTTAAAAGTCGTACTAAAAATTCATAATTAATAATTTACTTGGAAAAATATTACAAAAAATATGCATCACATCAGGGCACGAGTCCTCTGCTTATATCTAAAATTTTATAAAAAAATATGATCATTTTATTGTGGTTAGGGTGTTCAAATAGACACCTACTTCTTATTTTTTCCCTAAAAATTAAGTACTACTGCATTGAAATTTCAATTTTTTACCAAATAGATTTAAAAAAATAAAAATAAAACCTAGTAGTTTAGAAACTACATTCAATTTTCTACAGATTCTATTCTTACATATATGTGAAATAATATAGAAAAATTATTCATTTTTTTACATCAAGTTGCCTAACTCTGATTTTTCTAAATTTTTTGCCACTTAAGGGCTTGGTTTTTCCATGATGATCCTGTACATACCCAGATACATCCATCTTAATCTTATTGGGCCACAATGCTTTACTTCATATTGTATATGTCTCAATTTAAGATGTATATAAATGATAAATGATGAGGGCGCAACTCGAGACTTAGAAAATAACCCACAAAAAAGAGAATAATTTTATTATTCAGAAAATGGAGCTTCTTATATGCAGAGGATCTCAAATCCCCAAGTTCTACAACACATGCAAGTTATATAAAGCTACAAAATCACCCTTTCGCAATATGCGAGCTTGTCCCCAAAAAGTTGCCCAAAAATTAGAAACCCGCCCATAAATAGAGCTCCTCTTTAGTTTGGAGCCAAAACAACATTCAAATTTGGGTTTAGGCAGTTTGGCACCGAAAAATTACAACTTGAAGTTCAAATTTCAAAAGAACATTTGTAATTGTATCTTCTAGAAAGTGCGCCAACTTCTCGGGGCTATAACTTTTGATCTGGGACTCCAATTCGCGAACCATTTGAACCGTTGGAAAGGTCTTGAAGTCAATAACACACTCGAAATCTGCTACGCTGATTTTGGCAAGTTTCGGGGCTGTTCCAGGAACTCTAAGTGCCTCAAATCTAACTCAGAAGATTTTCAAGTGCAAATCTAGGAAACTAAACTGCAATATATTTCAACCCAGGAATAGAAAATAAAAACCATAAATTGGAAATTTCATTATGACGAAAAAGGTATCCAAAAATGTAAAAACATCTAAAAACTGAGAAACTTGAAATTTAACTATTTTTGGGTGATGCAAGATTTCCCTTACACTACTGGATGCTCCTACATCAGACACCCAAGGTAATTTGAGAAGTGACCCGTCATGTCTCAGATGGTTGAGGAAAACCCAACTGGTCAACCACTACCTTAGATAGCCAGGATGAATCTTCCATAGGCCTTCCTCTCCATTTCACCAGATATTCTTCATACTGCCTATTTCTGGTACTCCTTCCCACATGACTATCCAAGATTGCTTCAATCTCCTCCCTTTCTGAAGTAGGTGCTAAAATGCCATACTGCCCTATTGCTAGTGTTTCCTCCGTTCCACCCTTATGATACTCTGTCAAATCTGAAATGTTGAACACAGGGGAAATGTTGATTCCATCAGGCAACTCTACCTCATATGCATTCCCTGAATCATGCTTCTTCAAAATCTTATAGGGACCGAATTTCTTCATCTTCAATTTGTTATATGTTCCCATGGGAAACCTTTCTTTCCTCAAGTGGACCATTACTTCATTGCCAATCTGAAACTCCTTATTTCTCCTTTTCTGATATGTCTTAGCCTTATATTGCATATTCATCTTATTAATGTGTTCTCGTACCTTCTCATGTATATTTTTGATGTGCTCTACAAAATTTTTGGCTTCAACACTTATTTTCTTCTCTTGGTCCATCTTCCTCAATTCTGGAGCTATTTTGGGGCTACCTCCATACACAATCTGGAACGGTGATCTACCAGTGCTTTTGTTGATAGAATTGTTGTAAGAAAATTCTACCTAGGGTAAGATCAAGTCCCATCCCTTGGGTTTATCTCCTACCAAACATCTCAGTAGGCTACCCAGACTCCTGTTAACAACCTTTGTCTTCCCATCTGTTTGTGGATGGTGTGCAGAACTGAACTTCAACTATGTCTTCAGCTTCTTCCATAAGGTCCTCCAAAATTACCCCACAAATTTTGTGTCACGATCTGAAACAATACTCTTTGGTAGACCATGTAGCCTCACCACCTCTTTGAAGAACAAGTCAGCAATGTGGACTGCATCATGGGTCTTCTGACATGGAATGAAATGTGCCATCTTTGAAAACCTATCAACCACCACAAAGACTTAATCATTCCCTCGTTGTGTCTTTGGCAAACCAAGAAAAAATTCCATACTTATATCCTCCCATGGCCTCTCTGGTACAGGTAAGGGTTGATATAAGCCTATATTCTGCTCACTCCTTTAGCCATCTAACATACCCTGCAGCTTTGTACAAACTTCTTCACATCCTGTGACAACTGAGGCCAATAATAATGCTCACTGATAATGGCAATGGTCTTATCCCGACCATAATGTCCTGCCATTCCTCCACTATGCTTCTCCTTTATTAGGTTCTCCCTCATGGAACTCCTCGGGATACACAATTGACTTCCCTTAAATAATATGCCATCCTGGATTATGAAATCCAACCACCTTGTCCTATCCACTGTAATAGGTTCCTTGCAAGCTTTCCAAGCCTCTGCAAAATGAGGATCTTCTGCGTACAGTGTCTTAAGTTCATTGAACCCAACCACTTCAATCTGCATCTTTGTCATCAATGTATGCCTCTTACTTAAGGCATCTGCAACCTTATTTGACTTCCCACTCCTATGTTTCAAAATAAAGGTATAACTTTGCAAAAATTCTACCCATTTCATATGCCTTTGATTTAATTTTCCCTGACTATTTAGGTACTGCAAGGCCTAATGATTAGTATATAGAAAAAATTCCTTCGGCAACAAATAATGTCTCCATTTCTTTAATGCTTGAACTATTGCATAAAATTCCTAATCATATATAGAATACTTTCTCTTGGCATCATTTAACTTTTCACTAAAATAAGCAATGGGCTTACCTTCTTGGCTCAACACTGCTCCAATGGCACAACCACTGGCATCACAATCTACCTAAAACACCTTGTTGAAATCTGGGAGTGCTAGAACAGGTTGCTTTGTTACCTTCTACTTCAACAGTTCAAAACTCTTTGCCACTCCAGTGCTCCACTTGAATTCTTTTCTATCCCCTCTCATTATTTCAGTGAAGGGTCCACAAATACTACTGAAGTTTCTAATGAACTTTCAATAAAAACTAGCCAAACCATGGAAAGATCTCACCTCGGTAGCAGTTCTTGGGGTAGGCCATTCCAGAATAGCCTTCACCTTCTTTGGGTCCATCTCGAGACCTTCTGCTAAGACAACAAACCCCAAGTACACTAACTCCCTCTTCACAAAACTGCACTTCTTCAAATTAATCAACAATTTCTCTTCTCTTAGCTTCTCAAAGGCTCTCTAAATATGCATTAGATTCTCATCCAACGTCTTACTGAAAATAAAAAATATCATCTAAATACACAATAACAAAACTTCCTAGAAATTCTTTTAGTACCTCGTTCATGAGCCGCATGAATGTGCTCGGTGCATTGGTTAGCCCAAAAGGCATGACTAACCACTTGTACAAGCACTCTTTGGTCTTGAAGGCAGTCTTCCATTCATCTCCCTCTCGAATCCAGATCTAGTGATATCCACTCTTCAAATCAATCTTTGTGAAGTATTGAGCTCCACTCAAACAGTCTATCAGGTCATCCATCCTTGGCAGGGGAAATTTGTACTTGATTGTTATCTTGTTTAGGGCTCAAGAATCTGTACACATCCTCCACTCCCCATCCTTCTTTGGTGCTAGTACTGCAGGTACTGCACATGGACTCAAACTCTCCCATATCAAACCCTTTCTCAACAACTCTTGAACTTGTCTGTTCAACTCCTCATTTTCTGTTGGAGTCATTCTATGAGATGCCTTATTTAGAAAACTAGCTCCAGGAATCAAGTCAATCTGATGACTTATCTTCCTTATTGGTGGTAAACCCTCAAATACATTATCAAAAACAATATCCTGAAACTCATCCAACATCCCAAAAACTTCTTCTGGAACCTTCTCACTATCCTCCTTATTCACTCTAGGAACCAATGCATAACACACACACTCATGCTTCATACCTTCTAAAAAATTTCTTCCATCTACATAACAAATTCTAGCACTACTACATACCTTTTCTTCGATCTCCTCCAGGGGTTTCAACTTGTGACGACCCCATCCTTTGTCAAGGAATAAGTGTTTGCATGGCCATCATGTATAGCTCACCTATCAAACTACCACGACCTCCCCAACAACATGTCACATGCATCCATGGGGATGATATCATAGAGTACCTCATCATGGTAGCTGTTGATCTTAAACTTTACTAGGCACTGCTCATTGACCAAAACTTTGTGGTCTTTCTACAACCAGGAAATCCGATACAGATGTGGGTGCCTTTCCCTCTTCAGCTTCAACTTTGTGACCATCTCTTCTGACACCAGATTATTGATGCTCCCACCGTCAATAATGACATCACAACATTTTCCTTCACACTTGCACCTTGTGTGAAACAGATTCTTCCTCTGTTCTGGTTACTTTTCCTCAGTCACTAGGTCTCTCCTAATCACTAGGGCTTCTCCCCTTTTAGCATCATCTAAATGTTTAGATTGGGCCTCCTCATCTGCATGCACAACCCTTCCACGACCTTCTAGCCTTTTTTCTGCCCTTCCTTGGTGTTGTAGACATTCATAGGCTTAATGCCCTTCTTCACCACACTGGAAACATGTTGCTTTGAAACCACCTCTTCTAGATCCTTGTCCATATCTCCCTCATCCTATACCTCTTTGATCACCACTATTTTGATCACGAGGGCGATAGAAGTTGTCATTCCTTTGGCTTCGGCTGGTACCCACATCTTCACTTTTCTTTTCATCATCATTTCGGCAACCTGAAGGTCTTCCACTGCCCCTTCCACTTTGACCTCCTCGTCCTTTTTGCTTACCATCAAATATTTTGTTCATCTTCTCTTCTACCTTCAGAGCAAACTGATACACATCCTCAATGGTGGTCATTCTGACTAGCCTTAACTCCTCTTGAATGCTCAGTTGTAACCCATTAAGATATCGGGCTAGCTTCTCCTTATTGGCCTCTGTGTGGCCCATTCTAATGATTATCTTGTGAAAATATTCAGTATATTCTTTCACAGATCTGCTTCCTTGCTTCAACCCTTGCAATTTCTTCAACATTTATAACTCATAGTCCACTGGTATGAACTACTTCAGTTTCTCTACCATGCGATCCCATCTAGTGATATTTCCTTTTCCTTTTCGATTTCTTTCCAACTAGACCTCTTTCCACCAAATATTGGCATGGCCCTTCAGCTTCATTTTCACAAACTTAACCTGATCTGGGTCCTCTATTTCCTCATACTCAAAATATTCTTCTAGCTTGTTGATCCGCTTGATCAACTCTTCCTGTTCACTTCTGGAATAACTGGGACTTCTACTCTGGTCTTTTCCCAATCTTCAAATGGCCCTTATTAGCCACATTTGGTCTTGATCAATTGCTTCTTCCTCTTCTACATTTGAACCTTCTTCCTCTCCTTCATCCTCATTTTCCTCCCTCAGGTTTAACCCTCTTCTCCATCGCTCTTGTAACACATCAATCTAGCTTTAGAGGCTGCTGCATCTCTTACACCAACATTTATGCCGCCTCGACCACCTCTGCACCACCACACCTACCAGGCATCACTCTTGGAGGCATCTTTCTTGACCTCGACCCACAACCATGGTACTGGTGTGAATTGCCTCTCACGATCGGATCTGTCCACATGCTCAAGAAAACCCACTCGATACCACTTGATGAGGGCGCAGCCCAAGACTTAGAAAATAACCCACAAACAAGAGAATAATTTTATTACTCAAAAAATGGAGCTTCTTACATGCAGAGGATCTCAAATCCCCAAGTTCTACAACACATGCAAGTTACAGAAAGCTACAGAATCACCCTTTCACAATATGCGAGCTTGTCCCCAAAAAGTTACCCAAAAATTAGAAACCCGACCCATAAATAGAGCTCCTCTTTAGTTTGGAGCCAAAACAACATTCAAATTTGAGTTTAGGCAGTTTGGCACCGAAAAATTACAACTTGAAGTTCAAATTTCAAAAGAACATTTGCAATTGTATCTTCTAGAAAGTGCACCAACTTCCAGGGGCTATAACTTTTGATTCGGGACTGCGATTCATGAACCGTTTGAACCGTTGGAAAGGTCTCAAAGTCAATAACATGCTCAAAATTTGCTATGCCAATATTGGCAAGTTTTGGGGCCGTTTCGGGAACTCTAAATGCCTCAAATCTAACTCGGAAGATTTTCAGGTGCAAATCTGGGAAACTAAAACTACAATATCTTTCAACCTAGGAATAGAAAATAAAAACCGTAAATTGGGAATTTCATTATGAAAAAAAGGGTATCCAAAAATGTAAAAAAATATAAAAACTAAGAAACTTGAAATTTAACTATTTTTGGGTGATGCAAGATTTCCCTTACACCACTGGATGCTCCTGCATCAATAAAGATTATTGGTGGAAATTCCTGTTCCAATAGACAAAGGACTTCAACAACCTTCTCCCTCAAATTATCGAAGTTCAAAGTATTTAATACATTTAAACTCATTCTCTTTAATATTAGGCCACACCTTATAACTTCCAATCTTGGCCCCCTTTCCAAACTTAATATATTTGTCACAATGGGTAAAATTTTCTCCATTATTACATGATAGTCATGTGTCTTGAGGCCTCTTAAGCCATTAATGTCAGTTTGGCTTCTAATACTACTATTTACATATCCAGTGGGAAAGCAAGTCTAAGACATCAATTGTAATAATTGTGCACATTGTCCCTTTGTCCAAACATAAGGAGCACTAGGTTTTCTATATTTTTCATCATTTGCATAAATTCAACAGTATTCCTAATGGCTATATCCTTAAATTATGGCAACTTATAGAATATGCACAATCTTTTTACACCACTTTCATTACATGGATCATATCTATATCTATTACTAGCAATCTCATAATTTTCAATAAATGACATTCTTTTTTGTCCATTCTCAACAATGTAATCACCTATTATTAGCAATGGTGCTTCATGATTCTCATCTTGACCATTGAACCATTTTTTGTTGTTGATGATATGGAGATCCATTTTAAGGTAAACACAATGTCCACAATAAATACACTTATGTAGACTTCTTGAGTGCCTCAAAAAATCCTTAAAGTTGCAAGCATGGCATCCCTGGTATCCATGAACACTAAGACCATAAAATGTGCCATATGTAGGAAGACCATGAATCATAAACAATAAGGAAGCTCTTAAAGTGAATTTTATTGAATGACCATCCCTTAAATATTGAATTGCTTCAATCCTTTCCTTAATTCCATTATCTCATCATGTATAATGGCTCTAGATAAGCATCAATTATATTTGAAGTCGTCGTTTTCTTTCCTAGTATAATCAATGATAGCACTAAGAAAAATGGTTTAGTTGCTAACCATGGAGGAAAGTTATAATTTATTTAAAACACTGGCCAAGTTGACCATTTAGTACTTTGATCTGAGAATGGGTTCACCCCATCTAGAGCCAAACCTAGCCTTATATTATGAGGATAATGAGAAAAATCAGCCCATCTATTATTAAATTCCATCCACATCTTAGAATCAAGCACATGTCATTGTTTTCCATCAGTGCTCTTATTTGGGGCATGTCTTTGCATAAGTTTAGCAATGCCTCTGCACCTATACATTCAAAGTAATCGTGGGATTACCAAAAAGTGGTGAAGATCCTTTCTAGGAAGCACAACTGATTTCAACCCTTCGCTATACCTCGCTTCATGACATTTCAAACATTCACTCTCACTTGCAAGATTCTTGCAAAATAATACATAGCCATTCACACATGTGTGGATGTTTTCAGAACCTAAGCCTAGCTTAGTGATATCCTTTCTATATTTACTTTATTTTGTTGGCAATGTGGAGTGAGGTGGTAACAACAAACTTAATAATGCAAATAACTGATCTAAACTCTCATTTTTCCAACCAAAGACCACTTGCAAGTTAAGAATTTGAAGGATAATTTTCAAATGACTTAACCTGCAATTAGCATACATAGGCTTTGAAGCATCCTCCATCAACTTGGCCCAATCATTGTTTAGACCCTCATTCAACATTCTATCAAATTCAAACCCTTCATCTAACATTGATGCCTCTTCATCTATGTTTGGTGCCACTTCATCTATGTTTTGTGCCACTTCATCTATGTTTTTTTCCTCTTCATCTCTCACACTTTTCCATTCTATCATATCTCCATAATAATTTACATTCCAAGGGCTTATACCACTATGCCCATATCTTATCATATGTCGATAAATGTCACTTATTTTTTCCACCTTTCCACCAAGACAATAATTACATGGACATGGATATTTATCCATGTCTCTCATCAGCTATTATCTCATCAAATGCATGGTATTGATCCCTAGTCAACCTTTGATGTTGATCCATCTGTAATTTTCTACACATAGCAACAAAAAATTATAGACTAAGAGACAAAAACTATTTTTTTTAATTGAAAGGAATTTCCACAGCAATAGAGTTATAGAGAGAAAATAAATAGAGAGGTTAACTAATGAATTGTAAAAAATGGATTTTTTTAGTTTATATTCAAATTGCTAATTACATTGCATTGCACATCTTTCAAACTAAAAGCATTACTTCACATTACATAGCTAATAACTAGATGCTAATAGATAACAAAATTTCAATTACAATATAGTTTTTACAAATTCATCTAAGTAGTTATGCAGTTACTTCACATTGCATAACTAATAACAAGGAGGAGCTACCAATTGCATTTTCTTATCATGGCATTCCATGAGACCACATTTCTTTGAGGCATTTTTTCAAAAATTTCACTACCTTGTCTATGCTACCACATTTTTCATACATGTCTACCATTGCATTTTATCAAATAGTTCATTTCCTTGTTACTATGGCTAAAATCCTAAAACAAGTGCTTTGGAACAAGTAATGATGCTTGGAAAAAATATATCAAAGCATAATAGTAAGAAATAGCATAGAAAAGGAAATGAACCAAATAAAAAAATGCCTCAATGAAATGTGGTCTCATGGTGATGGAATGCTATGACAATCCATAACAATTCGCTTGTCATGGCATTCATCATGACATTCCATCACCATGATACCACATTTCTTTGAGGCATTTTTTCCAAAATTCAAATGTGCCTTTTCTATGCTACCACATTTTTCATACATGTCTACCAAAGAATTTTATCAAAAGGTTTACTACCTTGCTACTATGGCTAAAAGCCTAAAATAGGTTATTTCAAAAAATCTATGGATGCTTGGAAAAAATCTATCAAAGCATAATAGTAAGCAACAAGCTATGGTCTCATGGTTTTTTTTGGCACAAAGATCAACATGATTTTTTTTGCATTTTCTGTAGGTTTTAAACACATTTTTTGGAAATTTTGCTGTTTGAAATGGGGAAAAAACTTTGTGGTTAGTTTTATGCACTTTTTAATTGTAGAATTCTCACAGTTAGTGGAAAAGGTAGTGTTCATGAATGAATGGAAATGATGCATAGAGCCTTTGAATTATACACGTAATGGGCAATGGTATTGAATCATTTAGCAAACCATTTTTTCTTCATAGGAAAATATTTTCTTGTGGAACAGTTGAATGAGATAGCTCTTTTTTTAACTAACCACCCTCTCATGAAATCTCATTCATATTATAATCTTTCATGATCTTGTCATAGTAAAGGTGATTATAACGCAACTGTCCACTACTACATGGCATCAGTCAAGGAAAGCCAAAGGCCACAAGATTTTGTGGACAGGTTCAATTGAAGTTGGGAGACCTTAAGAGTTCTCTCTCAAATTTTTTAAAAAAAATTGGAGGTCCACCCTGAGAATAGTGAGATCTTAAAATTTGTAGGCCATATATATGCTCAACAAGGGTTGGCCGAGAATGCTTTGGAAATTTGAACAAAGGCAACTCACATAAATCCACCTGATTCCCATGCATTTATCAATATGTGTGAGTTAAATATCATCAGACCCCAGTGTAGCCTTAGATTTTCTTAAGACACCAAAGTCCCTTCTGAAGAAGAGAAGAGAAGAAGTAGGGTATGTGCAGGATCATGATGGGCCAAAAAGTGGCAATATGATGGGTATGTGGCTGACGACTATTTTTTTACCCAAAATTGATGAAACGAAAAGGGTTTTTAAACAAGGTTCTCAACTTTCCACCGATATAAATTATGCTTTAATTTGAATTTAATAAGTAATTATTATTCATTTTCTATTCAAATTATGACTAAAGTCCTGATAGATAGGCTAATTGAAAAATATTTATAGCTTTCAAATGGTATCACATTTTTTGAATCCAAAACATGCATCACATTCTATGCTTCACATACTATAGGATTAAAAAAATAAAAATTGAATTTCATGAAGTTTTGACCCAGTTAAAGTGTTTAGACATATGAGTTTTTATATTTTTTAAAAAGTTGTAATAAAAAATTCATAATTAATTATTTACTTGGCAAAAAATTACAAAAGAATATGCATCACATCGGGGCATGAGTCCTCTACTTATATCTAAAAAATTATAAAAAAAATATTATTATTTTATTGTGGTTAGGGTGGTCAGACAGACACCTGCTTCTTATTTTTTCTCTGAAATTTAAGTACCACTGCATTGAAATTTCAAATTTTCACCAAATAGATATTTTTTTAAACAAACCTAGTAGTTTAGAAACTACATTTAATTTTCTATAGATTATATTCTTACATATTTTTGAAATAATATAGATAACTTATTCAAATTTTTACGTCAAGTTTCCTAACTCTGATTTTTCTGAATTTTTTGCCACTTAAGGGCCTGTTTTTTCCATGATGATCCTGCACATACCTAGTACCCATTAAATTATTAAACAACACTAGGTTTCTTCATTTTGAGCATGATGAACTAGATTCGGCTCAATAAAATTTCATGGAGGCATTAGGAAATGATGTTCTACCTCTACATAAATCTTTGTGGTCAATTTTGTGCATTTTTTACTTGTAAGATTCTCACAATTAGTGAAAAAGGTAGTCTTCATGAAGGAATGGAAAAGATGTGTAGAGCCTTTGAAATATACCCATACTATGCAATGGCATTAAATCATATAGAAAACCATTTTTTCTTCACTAGAGGGCATCATTTTCTTGTGGAACAGATGAGTGAGACAACTCTTGTTTCAACTGACCAACCTATCATTAAATATCATTCATATTATAATATTGCATGATCTTTTTATAGTAAAGGTTATTATGACACCACTAGCCACTATTACATGACATCAGTCAAGGAAATCCAGAGGCCACAAAATTTTGTGGATAGGTTCAATTGAAGTTGGGAGATCTTAAAAGCTCTCTCTCAAATTTTGAAAAGGTTTTTGAGGTCCACCCTGACAACTATGAGAGCTTAAAAGTTGTAGGCCATATATATGCTTAGCAAGGGTAGGAAGAGAAGGTTTTGGAAATTTTAAGAAAGGAAACTCGCATAGATCCACATGATGCCCATGAATTTATCAAGAAGGGTGAGTTATTAATATCGTCATACCCCAATGCAACCTTAGATTCTCTTAAGATGCCAAAGTCTCTTCTGAAGAAGAGCAGAGAAGTACCCATTCAATTGTTAAACAACATTGGGGTTCTTCATTTTGAGCATGATGAACTAGAATTGGCTCAAAAAAAATTTATGTAGGCATTAGGAAATGATGTTTTTCCTCTACATAAATCTTTGTGGTTAGTTTTGTGCGTTGTTTACTTGTAGGATTCTCACAGTTAGTGAAAAATTTAGTGTTCATGAAGGAATAGAAAAGATGCATAGAGCCTTTGAATTATACCTGTACTATGCAATGGCACTGAATCCCTTAGCAAACCATTTTTTCTTCACTGTAGGGCAACATTTTCTTGTGGAATAGTTGACTAAGACAATTCTTGATTCAACTGACCACCCTCCCATGAAATCTCATTTATATTATAATCTTGCACAATCTTATCATAGTAAAGGTGATTATGACACCACTAGCCACTAATACATGACATCATTCAAAGAAAGCTAGAGGCCATAATATTTTGTGGATAGGTTCAATTGAAGCTGGGATATCTTAAGATTTCTCTCTCAAATTTTGAAAAGGTTTTGGAGGTCTGCCCTAATATCTGTGAGAGCTTAAAAGTTGTAGGCCATATATATGTTCAACAAGGGTAGGAAGAGAAGGTTTTGAAAATTTTAAGAAAGGAAACTCACATAGATACACCTAATGCTCATGCATTTATCAAGATGGGTGAGTTATTAATATCATTAGAACCCAGTGCAACCTTAGATTATCTTAAGACACCAAAGTCTCTTCTGAGGAAGAGTAGAGAAGTACCTATTCAATAGTTAAAGAACATTGGGGTTCTTCATTTTAAGTGTGATATGAACTAGAGTTGGCCCAACAAACTTTTATAGAGGCATTATGTGTCAAGTGTAGTGCTTGTTTTCAAGTAAAATTTAATGTAAGTGCATTATAGCATGATCACAACATGAATTAGGATTTATGAGCCATAATGCTAACATGTTATAATGCACTCATACATAATTTCATATTTTTCTTCACAAATGTCTTTTCCATTTTTTTCCACCCTGCTTTGTGCACTCACTCATATATTCCATATCATTTTTTCCATGTAAAATATTTCTATTATAAGTTTGTTTAAAGGTTTTTGGTCTATCAACAATTATTCAATGCACTCAAAAACTTAGTAACAAATATTATGGGTATCAAATGATTTTGGTTATGGCTCATTGAGGCCTAATGTGATAATCATTTTTATAAATTATCATGTTTAGACATCTAAGATCACCCTCTATGGTTTTACATATAAAATGCGAAGAAGTTTTCCACTACTATTAGTTGGTCCATTCTTTCCACTATCTAATAAAAGGCTAACTCATTACCCTATGTTGACCATTTTTGGTCTTAGGTTTTGGTTATATCTTTAGGATTTATGGATCCTTGATAATTACCATCAACACACATCACATAAATTCAAAAAAATAATAAAAATATTTTTTTTCAATGTGTATAAGACTAAAGCATGGAACAATTATCCTTTTTCAAAACTTAGATAAATAGATGAAAAAATATAACTAAAAAATATTACAAATAAATTTAAGGAATATGAAGGCACTATTAAAGGAAAATATAAAACAAACTCTCATTTATATATATATATATATATATATATATATATATATATATATATATATATATATATATATATATATATATATATATATATATATATATGCATATATATATATATATATATATGCATATATATATATATATATATATATGCATATGTATATGTATTCATGTATATACATACATACATGCACACATACATATATGCATACATACATACATACATATATATACATATATGTATATATGTATATAGATTACATATGTAAATATATGTGTGTATACGTGTATACACATACACATGTATGTATGTTTGTATATACAATATATATGTGTAATTGTGTGTATGTATACATATGTATGTATATATGTGTGTATGTGGTTAGAAAGTTATGAAGGAGCTTAATAGTTTAGTAGAGGTTTCATCAAATTTCAAAACACATAAAGTTGGAAAATATTAAATATTTTATGATGAAAACATGAATTTGGAAGTCAAAATGGAAATACAAACCTAATTAGAAGGATTTTCAAAAAAATTATTATGGTGTAAATAATACACTCATGTTATAATGTGAAAACATTATTTAAAGAATTTTTTAGATACCAAAACTCTATATAATGTATATACATTATGGATTAATAAAAATAAGCCATAATTCATGTGTTATGGATTGGTATATTCCAAGCTATAATCTGTATGAATTATGGTCCATACATATTATACAAAAGGTGTACACATTTCCTTGAAAAGTGTATATTTGTCTACCTTTTCCCCATACTAGTGCACTTATTTTCACTTGTTTTTATATATGTCCCAATTTATAAGTTTCCTTGCATGCAAAGAACTTTTCTCTTTGAAGTTAATTTCTTGTTTGCTTATTGTAGAGTTGAAAATTGTCACCTTTGAAAATTTTGCACTACCTTGTACCCTATTTTTCCTACAAAATTAATAATAATAATTCATTCATTTTGGGACCAAATTATAAACTAATATTAAATTATCTAATTACCTAACAAATTTGGGGCAAATCACTTGGTCAATTGTGGAGGTGTGCTTGACCTTAAGGGTGTCCTATTTCAAAATTAAACTTAGTGTTAGCCTTTGGTGATTTAAAAACATCCTAGGTTGGCCTATGTTCAAACAAAATCATTGGAATACATATATAAACAAGTTTTATTCTAATTTGAACATGAGAGAAGAGAAAATCAATGAGAAGGAAACTATGAATTATGATGCAATTATTATGGGGAAGTATTGAGTTATCCTCTACATACTATCTAAAACAAGTTATTGTGTCTTAAGAACTAATATTTCATAGGTATATCAAGCAATAAAGGCATCAGTTAATCAACATTTATGGTGTGGCATCATTTCAACAAGGGTTTTCACATCAAGGAAATATTGTAGTTTATCATTTATCATTTTAGTCAATTATTGTTGTTTTGTACTTCTCCCTAATTAGGGTATTTCCCCCTTGATCATCATTAATTGTTATACATGGAGGTAGAAATACCAAAATGAGGTTTGACTAAGGAAAGCCCCTATACATCACAAAATTTTACCCTTTTTTCATGTGTATAGGTTAGATTTGTGAGTTTCAAAAAAAGACAGTTTAGGAAAATGTGATGGCACCTTCAAATTTTGCAAATTTGAAATGCCTTTATCTTTTCAATGTGTCAATAGAGCCTAGGCTTACATCATGTTAAATATTCCTCAGAGACCCTCTTTGCTGATTAAAATCTTGGAACTCAGAGATCATCTTGCAATTTCCTTTGGTGGAGTGTTTTTTGGTACATATGGTAGTGTGCCTATTCAATTTCATGCCTCTTGGATGAGTTTTGATGGGTTAATTAATCCTTTTCTGACTGCAAAATGGCCAAAATTGGTGTTCCAAAAGACTTAAAATTTAAAATTCTAAGGGAAACCCATTTCTTTTTTTGGTCTAAAACATCCCCAGCTCCATAATTTTCATAAAAATGGAGGTCATTTGATACATTATTTTAATGTATTTCGGGTGCGGTGAACACGTCTGGATGGTCAATTTACAAAGGAGGTACTTGAACTTTGATGGTTGGGAAAGATTTGATTTCAAACCCATGTTTTAAATAATTTATTGTGCTTGCACAAAAAAAATCTCAGCTCTAGGGGTCTTCATTTGTGTGGTAAATTTTCTCTATTTGGTCCATAGGTGAAATTAATTTTTGCCTAATTTTGATGTTTTAAAATGTTATATTGGAAACATTTTAAAATGTTTATGAAAATTATTTTAGGGCCCATTGATATTTCAACATTAAATAGGAGGCAAAAGGAAGTTTAATTCTTCTTTCCTAGATTGGCCATCAAACTTTTGAATCTCACTACCTGAGAAAATACAAATCAGTGATGGCTTAAGCTTAAGTGATGGAGTTTTTTGGGAAAATAAAATATTGTTAAATGTATATTAAATGTAGCTTTAATTATTAAATCCTATTGGTTGAAAAATTCAAGCTCACGATAACACGACTGCATGTAGTTTATCGCTCTTCTCCATTTTGGATGGAGGAATCAAATTCAAAGTAGCAATGCTTGAGTTTGAGATGATTCTTCATTGAAAATTTTCAAATGTTCATTGTGTAAAAGGAAGGTTTAATTATTGGTTTCCATTGGCTAAAGTTCAAGGGAGACCATATGCACAGTTGCACAACAATACCATCATGCATCACCAATTGAAGAATGAAGATTAAAAACAATACAACGATGCTTGGTGCAATGTGATAGTTTTTATTCTCATGTTCAAACATTATTAAATGGATAAAGGTTGGTGTCTTCCTCCAACTCCTATCCCACATCTCTATTTTGGGAGGCTCTTTCTTCTACAAAATAGCAATGCACTATGCTCACATGATGAGCATTTCTTTGTTGATTTTTCAATGCCCTTTTGTTGCTCGTGTGTGTTTTCTTTCTACCATATAATTGTGGGGAAATGATCAAAGTTAAATGAAAATGGTTTTTCATTGGGGGAAAGGGTCAAAGATTTGTTTTATTGCTACATATCTATTATATCTAGGTACAAATTTTAGATACCATGACTATGAAGGAGTTGAAAATAAGTGTAATCACGTTTTTGTCTTTGGTACAGTTTTTTAATTGCATTTGCAAGCTACAAAATGTCTTCTCATGCTCTAGAAAGGTGCCTGAACATTTTCTATTATTGGGGATACTTTTTTAGAAAAGTCTCAAAGTTTTTTAAGTGCCTGGTAGTGACAAAATGACTCAGATAAACTAGAAATTATATGCAAAGAGAAAAAGGGATTAAAATGAAAATTTGAAAAGATTTTTTAACAACTTGGTGAAATGGGTTTCAACCCATGAGTGAAATATTTTCACTTTCAAAGGAAGATAAGGCCAGTAAATGGGTTTTTACATCCAAGTAAAAGGTTCACACAAGATTGAAAAGTTGAAAAGGAAAAAAAAAAATAGTTGCAAGAAAAAGGGTAGATTGAAGTGGGAAAATGAAGTGAAGAGGAATTTTCTAAATGTCATTCTATTGCGGAATGGTGTAGTCAAGATCGAAGGGCCTTGTTAGGCCATCACAATCTTGCAACCAACTTAGACCACCCACTCATAAAGTGACACAATATAATAGACAAATGCTTTCATTTATTAATGATGACAACATTCTAGAATTACAATGCCACTATATGGGCTATCTTTTTGCAGTCATCTATCAAGTTGTAGATCTATTACAAACCATCTATCTCTTTTATCATTTGGGTTAGCTCTCCCTTCCTACCAACCTCTACCTTTGAGCTCATGGCTGCTCATCCTCTATCTCTCCTCTTTTCTAGCTTCTTTACCAATGCCTCTTGTGTCTCTTCCCAGTCTTGAGCTATCTCTTTATACTATGCACCTTTATCATGTTGGCCTGGTCATTCTTCCTTCTATGTGTCATAGTATGACCATTCAGTTACCTAGTTATCAAGAGCTTCCAATCATTGTCCAATGAACAAGGATTTCACAACAATGATGTGGAATTACATCCAATATTGCTTTGTCAGGTGTCGTGATCTCATTTTTTATCCACCACCGCTGACCATCACATGAATCATATTTCTCACACTACCAATTCCACCATCATCCTATCGGTGAAATCTCCAATCACCTCCCACTGATATAAAGGATTTTTTCTTATAGATATGCATGCCGCCAACTCAAAGAGATATCGGTCTATTGGGGAGACTCTAGCTTGACTCCTGCTGATATGTAAGCATCCCGTTGATGTTCACCTTACATTTTGTCCATTGTTTCATCACTGATACATCCCAGAAGGTCTCGCCAACTTCCGTTAGTCACACCAATTGACATCATCTATCCACCTCATCGCAATGTCACCTCTCTATAATAAAAAAAAAGAATGTGGATTACCAATCATCTTATTGCCAGTTTCCAAGTGTTCATTTTTGTCATCGAATTACATCTTTGCTACTTTCCTGTCAGTCCCACCATGGTCATATCATTTTTTTCACCATATTTCTTAGATAAAGAATCATCTTCTATGGATCAACCAAGTTTCACCAATCATCATTTGTTAGCCCGTGAAAGGGACTTCCTCCACCGTCACATCAAAAATCTTAGTCACATCAATATCGCCTCATCATTGGGACAAAGACTAATGTTCTATTGAAACAACACACTCACACTGATGAAGTTGTTACACTCTGTCACCATCGGGTCATCATTGGGACATGGAACATGGTCCCACCGAAAGCCAAACCTTACGCTAATGAACTCCAACTGGCAACACCATCTCTTTGTCACTAGAATGGGTAGAAATTTCCTGTTGATGAGCCAAATTCTTTCCAATGAGGGAAAAATGCTGGTCAAGGGGTGGTTGGAGCATGATGCTCATGCATCAGACTCACCAGGTGATTAAAAGCATGTGCTCCTACACATGGCGTTCGTAATGTCAACTTGTAGATTTAGTTTGTTTTTTTCTTATCTTCCTGTTTCTTGATTCGACACTTCCATACTTGTACTCTCACCTCTTAAGTTTCATTATTTGCACTTATCTACTCCTCTCTTTTTGTGAATACCTACTTCTTCATATCTCTTTGCAAACTATAGATCCCCACCATTCTTCCTTGCAGTATTCCACCTTTGTGGGAATTAACCCACTACAATCTATCCTCCTCTAAGAACACTCCTTCCATTGTTCATCCTTCTCTATCTTATCCTTTTGCACAAGGATTTTCATGAAACTTACTACCACTATGATTTTTCCACTATCATCCACCTTCACCAACATGTCTTCCAAGGGACAATTTGTTTATGCTCTTGCAACTCCTTCCTCAACACATTCTGCATTCATTAGTATGTCCTCCAAAGGACTCTCTTGCAACCTCTTTTCCTTTATGCCTTCACAAAGACATGACTACATTGCAAGCTTCTCTCTCACTTTTTTGTTATTATCCTCTTGTGTGTGGATTTATTCTTTGATGTCACAGACTTGAAACCATGCTGCAATCTCTCTATTTCCTACAAACAAAACACTACCAAAAGGGTTATAAAAATCACAAACCTCAAAATACTCTTCACCAACACCATCTTCTCTTGGTGCAACAGATTTCTTCTGCTTCATCAAATTTTCACCTTCAACATCCAAATAACTTTGGATTATCCTCATCTCTTCTCTCCATATCCTTTCATCTTTATCTTCCTCAATCCCATCATCAAATTTGAGACCATTTTTGTTCACTATTTCAACTTGTGAACAACCTTCTCATTTCACACAACTCTCTCCACTCACATGCCATAGCTACAACATGTGGCCTAGAATTTTCTCCTCTTGTGTGGGTTGCCCCCATAATTTCTTCCTCCCATGCCCCTTCCATAAAAAGATTGTAAATATTTTCAATTCTTGCAACCTCGGTTGTAATCTCTTATCTCACTTCATTCTTCATTCCCAAGATTTCCTCAAGGGAATCTAATTTTACTTCTATCACATTCAGCTTTGCAATCAACTTCTTTCCTCTCATATTTTCCCAATACTCTTCTAAAAAATGGGATTATCAGTGGTCTCCTCATGACCCATCTCATCCTCTTATTTGAAGACATCCTCAAGAACACGTAAGTTCCTCTGCAGTTACAAGTATGCCTTGCAACAATTTCTCTCTCAGGGTATCATCCCTTTGCAGTTACAGGTCCTTGCAAAAAATATATTTAAGGTTCAAGTCCTCTATAGTTACAGGTCTCCTTGTAGCAATATCTCACTCACACAACTACCCTCTACCTAACAAAGATCCTAGAAGATGCTTCCTCTACCCACTCTCTCTTAGTGGAGGAGCTCTACACCTTCTACCCAACTTTATCTCTACTAAAGGATAGTAGTCACAAACCCTCTTTCATGCCCACAACAAACATGCTTTCCTCAACTCTTTCTCAACTCATCACTCATAGGTCTTCTGGCTTAAACCCACACTCAGAGGTCCTACAACAATTACCTCACATTTGATGCTCTATTATAGACTTAGGACAACCAAATCTTATACCACTTGGTGTAGTCAAGATCAGAGGGCCTTGTTAAGCCATCCCAATCTCCTAGCCAACTCAGACAACACACTCACAGAGTGACACAATATAAGAGAAATGCTTTCATTTATTAATGAGGACAACATTATAGAATTGCAATGTCACCATATGGGATATCTCTCTGTAGTCGTCTGCCAAGTTGTAGATCTGTTACAAACCATCTATCTCTTTTCTCATTCAGGTTGGCTCTCCCTTTCTACCAACCTCTACTTGTGAGCTCTTGGCTACTCATCTTCTATATCTCCTCTTTGTTGGCTTCTCTACCAGTTTCTCTCCTATCTGTTCCCAGTATTAGGATATATCTTTATACTATGCACCCTCATCATGTTGGCCTATTCGTTCTTCCTTCTCTATGTTGTCGTATGCCCATCCAGTTACCTAGCTATCAAGAGCTTCCAATCATTGTACAATGAACAAGGATTCCACAACAACGATGTGGAATTGCATCCAATATTGCTTCGCCAAGTTTCATGGTCTAAGTTATCATCCACCACCGCTAACCATCACATGAATCATATCAAACTCAGTATCGAGTCCACCATCTTCCTATTAGTGAAACCTCCAATAACCTCCCACTACTACGAAGGATTCATGTTGATAGATATATGCATACTGCTAATTCAAAGAGATATCAATCTATCAGGGAGACTCTAACTTGACTCCCACCAATACACAAGTTTCCCATCAATATTCACCTTACATTTTGTCCATCTTTCCATCGCTAAGACGTCCTAGAAGGTCTCACCAATATCCATCACTCACACTAATTGGCATCATCCATCCACCTCATCACCATGTCACCTCTCTATAATCCACAACAAGAATGTGGATTATTGATCATCCTATTACCATTTTCCAAGTGTTCATTTTCATCATTGAATTCCATCTTCATTACCTTCCTATCAATCCCACCATTTTCATCTTCTACCAATCAACCATGTCTCATTGATCATCTTTTGTCAGCCCATCAGAGGGACTTCCTCCACCATCACACTGAAACTCTCTAGTCCTGCCAATATCACCTCATCACTGGGAAAAAGACTAATGTCCCACCAAAACAAAACACTCATGCTAATGAATCCATTACACTCTATTACCATTGGGTCATCATTGGGACATGGAACATGGTCCCGCCAAAATCCAAACCTTACGCCGATGAACTCCAATCACCAACACCATTGCTCTATTTCTGGAATAGGTAGACATCTCTTGCCAATGAGCCAAAGTTCTATCAATGAGGGAACAACATCAACCAAGGGGGGTTGGAGCTCGATGCTCCTATATCATAGAATCAAGGGTGTAGAGAGATGACATGTGTCAACAGTGGATTCTCTTTAAGAATTCTTTGTTGTTTTCTCATTTTCTCTTAAAATGAGAAACCATATTCATTGTAATGATGGGTTGTAATTTTTGGGAAGGTTCTCAGTTTTTAGGCTTTGGCCACGAAAGAGGCTATACACTATGATTGTTAGATGTTGAAGGTAAATGTCCATATGTTGTAAGTCCATATATTGTAATGCTCATGTAGCTTGAATGCAAAGATTTGATTATATACTATTATGTAATTGTCTCCATGTGGGATGTAATACCTTTTGAATTAAAATGATAAAGCTATTGAAGTTCTTCAAACACATTTTCTAATATAGTTGTCTATTTGTTTGCTTTCCATTCAAGGAGTGGCTTGAAAATAGGTAATGAGGGTATTTTATTTTCAGTTGGATTACTAAGTATGATTTCATGATAGGCTTAAGCAAACCTTTCTATCATAATGTGGTAGAAGCTTAAATGTCGTATAGATTATGTTATAGTATTATAATATGAAGTATGATATGTGACTCTATAGCCCAAGGTAGGCAATGGTCTTGCATAGTTTTCTTTCCCCATCTTTAGAAACAATCTTTAAATGATTTTGTTCTATGTTTGGTTTTTGGAAGTGCAATGTGTTTCCATATTCTCATGCTCTAAATGTTGAGTGTTGTGAAGGATTAGCCATCCTTTAGAAATATTCCATTTATTGAGAAATTACATGAGAATTCATCTGTTATTTTCAATGTACATGGTCATTTTGCTGCATAAACTCATAGGTACATTGTGTGGGATTACCCTCATAGGTTTAGTGGAACCTAAAGTGCAGGGGAGAAAAGTGTAGAATCCATCTCCCATTTTTTGGCCACTAATCTTGAAGTTCTTAAGCATAAGGACTAGCTATCCTTTAGAGGATTTTCAAGGTTCAGCTGGAAAAAACACCAACAAAATGTAAATTAGACTATTTACCTGTATCTTTGAATTTATAGATCAAAAAAAGAGCAATCCATTCAAGGGTGAGCTCCATGCCCTTGACCAGTGATTTGAGCTCCAAATTTTTTGCATAGGTTCCTCTTTGTATCTCAAACTCACATTTGAAATATTTTTGTTACTTTCCATTTCATTTATGCAATAAATAACATTTTCAGATTAGCTTGTATAGTCAAATTAAATTAATTAATCTACATAAAAATTCATTTAATTTCTAGATCAACAAAAGAACCCAACCTAGGGCATATTGGCTCTCCTTTTAGGTTGTTAGCTATTATAATACCCTTTCCAATTTGGATTCTAAAGTTAATTTGAAAAAAACATTTGACCTTAATAATCTACGCACTAGATCTAGGATCCCTTTTCAATCAAATACTAATCAATTATTTTTAGATGTATTGGGTACCGAAAGAAATGGTGTATCCTTTTGAGGGTATGAATTAAAAAAAAATTCCTCTCTAAAAGATTCATCTCTACTATCTAGTAATAATTTATCCTAGCTAATATGAAAATTATTCTTATTCATAGAACACTTATGCATTAATACCCTCTTTGTAGAATCCTATAGTTTTGATGTTGGAAAGGCCTTAACTAGACCTTTGAGGGATTCAAATAAGTTGCAATTAATCTTGAGAAAATTCATTCTTTTTTTGATACTTTTAGAAATGGTAGAAAATTTAGAATAATACTAGAGATAAATAAATGATATCAATTTTCACTAGTATATAGATCTCTATCAATTACCCCTCACCTAATGAGAAGTATAGACTTGGAATCATGAATTCCACACATGTTGAGATACTATAAAGGGAATTAAAAAAATCATCAAAACCTAACTATGTATCAAAATAATAAGGTTTTATGGTTTAAATGTATAGCAACATAGCTTGTTGATCGTAAATAATTTTTCAATGGTTAGAGGAATTGATGGCTCAACAACATGGTATTCAATCATAAGGCACTGAAAAATATGTGAGACATATATAAACCTAACCAAATCTATAATATTCACTCCTACTATAGGGAAAGTACAGGTTTCAAACTTGGGTTAATCAGCATGACATGACACTATAATGGTTGATTATACCAACCAAGAAAAGCCTAGGGATAATCAACAAAGGTTTTATTTTTTAGAATTTAAGAGTTACTGTTATGCATTAATTTATATGACTTTTTAGTGATTTATATTGTGAAATTAGTTTGGTGTGAGAGGGTTGGGGTTCTAAATGGATGTCTATTTGATTGGTACCTTCATCTCTAACTACATCAAAGTAAAACTAAAAAAGGGAAAAGTGTAAGGTATAAAATAATTTTATACATGAATAAAAATTGTTAAATCCAACAAAATTGAAAATATAATTATTTTAGAAGGGAGTGGTCCCACAATAATGTGTTTGACATTTTTCCTAAGTGGGACACTCATATTTGGTAATTTTTAAATTATGTCAATTATAGGGAATAAATTGTCAAGAATTTAAGGTTGATGTAAATTAATGAGTTATGGTATTTATATATAGATTAGGTATAATTTTTAATATTATTTAAATAATTATTTCTATCAATTTTTACTTTTTATCTATTATTGGTCAAACTAGTCTATATTGCCATACCCATTATATTAAATAAAAAATAAATACATGAAGGGTTTCTTTAGCATGTAAGGTTGAGATCCATATCACCTATAGGGTTTGGAATTGCACTTCTGCAATTGTTCCTTAATAACATTTTTTTATGTTAAATTTAAAATATATGGGGTATTAACTATACAAAATCCCCATTCACTTGTATATTATATATAAATTTTATACATAGCTACTAGTTTAGTTATACTTTTGTCATGATCTAATATGAGTATCCTCCATTTTTTCTATAGTCCCAACCCTTGTTAGCACTATAAATTTATCTTATCAATTCTTATGTGCAGAGCTATTCTACTCATAAAATTAAAAAAATTCATACACTATTTTTTTAATGCTTGTCTTGTTCATAATTTTGAACAATATTTATGATAAAAATGGTATCCTATGGCCTAGGGTATCATTCTATGTACGGGATAGAAGCTCGCCCTTAGTAGAAATCATATACTAGTTGTAGCCTTGTCTAGGATTTTCCTTAGTCTTCTATACCATTATGGTTTGACTAATTCCTCTTCTATAATTGTAATGACCTCATTTTGTCACCTTCTTCTAGGAGAATTACAAAAATCATGGATGAGATATTACTATTCATTCTATGCTTGTGCTCTAAGAAAAATTATAGAATCATCAATTTTATAGCATGTATGACAATGATAGCATTGGTTTTAAACATCCTCTTCAATCTCAAGTAATGTATGGCGCTTATAAATGAAATATAGTTTTTATCTATCAAAAACTTAATTGTAGTATATGTGTTATAGAGATCTAAATAGTTACAAATTTTCGGGATAGAATGCACAAGTAGTGCTCCCAAAAAGTTGCTAGATACATCTCAATTTTTAATATTAAAATGGATTATAATTACTAGCATGGAAAATCTAATGTGTTATGACCAAACTATTAGTATCATCATCAATCCAATGGATACATTCTAGAGGGAGATAATAATAATTCACCACCTTTAGATCTAATTTCTAGTAAGTTGATGATGTTAGAAGTTGGTTAGATTAATCCTCTTTTGAATTAAAAAATTTGATCAATTTTACAATTTATTATAACCTTTTTTTGAGTTAATTTGTTGATTTATCTCCATGTAAATATGTTTAATGGTGAATTTTGTTAATGATTCCAAGAGAAATTAGATCTTCCTTATAATATTGTTGATCTTCCAGTTAGGAGTTCCTCTATTTCTAATGGAATTGAAACTACCATTGAATCCCATTCAATACAATTTTTTTGACTTATAGTTTCTTGTAAAATTGCAATTATAGTAGTAACACCTATGCCTCAACCTCATTATTAGTCCCTTGTATTGTGTATTTTTATCGAACACCAATCAACTTCCCCTTGTGATCTTGATTATGCAATTAGCAACAAAAACTCTTAGATTACCCCTAGAGACACCATCAAACATTAATTTGATCCATCTCTCTAGTAGGTATTTCTATTTAATTCATTTCCTTAGTTTTACAAGTGGATAAGCCCCACCAACCCCATTAATGAAGGCTATAATTTTTTTTGATTTTTTTTTTTTACTTTTTATTTAGTGAAATTATTCTAACACATAAATTTTAATTACAAAATATTTAGAATGTCAGTGAATTAATGGGATTGGACCATTAGCTCTGTATTCTAGTCCAGGAAATTTTTGGTAATCCCTTTATTAAATATTTTATTTGTTATTAATTTTTGAATTAGTACTAAATTATTTTTTATGCCTATATTATTCTACAACACATTTTTCTTTGCATATATATCAAATTTATTATTTTTATTTTTCATTGAAATAATGTCATATAATTGGAGTGGAATGTATTTTTGAAATATTTTTCTAATAATATTTGCTATTTTCTCTAGTACCTTGACTAGAGATCATTATCTCTTTATAATAGACCTACATCAATTATAAAAATAATACATATTATAGTGTTTGAAAAGATAATGCTAAGGGATACTAAGGGTTACATAGTTACAAAATAAAATATCTAAATGACTTCATTTAATTTCCAGAAAGGTGATGCAAAATTAATTTTTTATTAGCATTTTGATTGGTACAAAGGAAACTCTATTAAGGATTTAGTTTAATCCAAGGTATGTTATATCCAAGGATTTTTTTATCTAACCCCCTTAAATAGAAACCCTCTAGGCTTAAATCATTAATTTTTAAAAATATGATATTTTAGGGAAAAATGTAGATGTTTCACAAGTTAGACACACTATTGTGGAATTAGTCAAGGTTTACTAAAAATATGTCAAGTTTCAAACATATAAAATCCAAATTTAAAATATATATATTTATGTATATTAATATGTGTATGTTTGTATATGTATACATGCATACATGTATATGCATAGGTGTGTGTGTGTACACACATATATGCACACATGTACATACATACATACATACATACATGAGTTTGTATAAATAATCTACAAGCTTTCTAAATTAATATTTAAACTATTTTTATGTAGATAGGAATTTCTATAGTCAAGAGTGTTTGAGAAAGTGTATAGATCAATGGCTAAGATTAAAGCTACTAACATACAAAAAATATTATTCATAAAATTTTTAATGAATATATGATATTTTGACATGGAAAATATTTTTTACAAAGTTGTATAGTTAACATAAAATATTTATCATAATCTAATAGAGAAAGCATGGAACATTTGTTGACCTTACAACCAAACTTCATTATCCTTTTTATTAGCTACAAACATGTTGTTACCTCAATTTTATCCTTTATCCCACTAATTTTTCCCTTATTATCTAAAATATATATTTAAACATATGCATGACCTCCTTGCAATGATAAAATTAACTTCAAAAGATATTGATGCTTCCAAACATCCTTCTAAGTTTGTTATCAACTCATTGATTTCCCCAAAAGAGAAACTTAGAATTATATGGTGTCACTGGAATCAAGGGAGTTCCTTAATTTTAAACTTTTTAGAATTTTCTCATGGAAAAAATGTTATCAAATTTGTATCAGTCTAAATTTTTTAGTAGGATATTTTCTGGTGTGTCCAATCATCTTTCACTAGATACATGTGAGACCATTTTTAGGGTTTTAATTATTTTATCTCCAAGTGCATGGTAGGATAATACATTGTAGACAAATGGACCCTTGTCATTTTCATGGTATTTTGCTTTGTTTCCCATGATGTTTGGTCAATTTTTCTCTAATTTTATGTTGTATTATGGCTTGAACATGCATATTTAGGTTACTAAAATTCAAATAATGACATCTTGTGAAGGTTTTGTGAAGTGTTGTAAAATTTCTACACTCTTCTAGACTCTATTCATTACAATTCACCTAAAACACATTTTCATCACTAAGCAAGTACTATTTTGAAGTGTTGTAAAGTATTGTAACAAGATTTTAGACTTTTCTAGGCATAACTTCAATATTTACACCTTTCTTATTCTTTATTTGACCCCTTTATTCCCTTATAAAGCTTAATTAAGTCTATTTTTGAATGTAAACCCAACAAAGAACATTAAACATGACTTAATTCCTGACACCCATTTTTAGGTCTTAAGTGGGATCCATTCGCCATGGGTGGCAAATGAGTCCCCCTTGGCTCCAAATTCAAAAAATTTAAAATTTCCTTTCAATTTTTTATTCAAAATCACTTGATGTTGGCCTGTGATGATGTATTATCAGGTTACTCAAGCACAAGATTGTATAAATAAGTGATTTTCACCTCATTTTACATCTCCTACATTCTCACATCACATTCAAGAAATCTTTTCATTCAATTAAGTATTCAAGCATCTTACAACATCAAATCAAGCACTAATCAAGTATTTTGGAGCATCAATTGACACAACTTCATATTTTCTTCAACAAGGGTTTGGTAAGTTGATAGCATTTGCATGTTATTTTTTTATCATTCTCTTGCATTTCATTATTTTATTAAGGGTTTGATTACCAAAGTGGGGTTTGACAAAGGCAAGCCCCTATTTGCTAACCCTCAACCATTTTTTCCTTCTTACATGTGTGTTTGTAGACCTTTGTATGAATATTTTACAATAATTTAGGTGTTTAAGAGTGCTCAAAAAGTCAACTAGTTGCTTCAATTCAAAGTAACCATATTTCAAGCTTGAATAAGGTATTTTGTCTATTTCCTACAAAATTGACTTTGGCAACCCGACAAGCAGACATCCTCAGATCTGGTGTTGCAGAGTTTTCTCTTGATTTCTTAGAATTTTGGGAGAGGGTTGATTATCCACCAATGGAAAATGAGTCCCACCTTAAGGCTGGAAATCTAAGTTTTGTCAGATTCCAAATCTTGACACTCAAAAACTTGTTTTTGACAGTTTCCATCAGAAGCATGACTAATTTTCCACCTTGGGCGAATGAGTCCCAGTAGTGAATTTCTATAATTTCAGACAACATTCAGAGCATTCTAGATTCCTCAATTCCTACCCAAGTGCATGGTGATTCAACCAATTTCCTTATGTTCTCCATTTATTCATTCTTATTTCATTGTTTGCATATCATATAGTGTTTTCTAGCATAGCGTAAATCTTAAGTTTTGCATACACAATTAGTCATTTAGATCACTTAACTACACTTAAATCATATCATTTAGTCTTAATAACATCCTACAAATTGCATAATTTGAATTAACCTAGTTAGCATTTTTGGCCTACCTCTCTCCTTTTAGGTGAAAAACCTTAGAAGAGTTAGAGAGCCTTGTGGTGCCAAAAATCTATGGTTCATTTTGGTGAACCTACATTTTGACCATTTTTCATTTCTTATTTCATTTTCATATTGCATCCTAGATTACACTTGCATCAAAATTCAATTACGGTATTGTCTTTTTCTTGCATTCTAGGGTTTCTTAAATTTCATTAGTGAAACATTCATGTAGATTTCATTTTTGCATTGCATCTAATTGAAAAAAACTAAAAATTTGCATTTGCATCCTTCATTTCCTTCTGAAAAAGCATTAGAATCACATTAAAATTTCTAAAAAAGACAAAAAAAAATATCATATTCGGACTCATTTTCCATCCTATGCGAATCAGTCCACCTGCACTATTCATACTGCATTTTCAGACATTTTCTGGCATTTTTCTGCATTACTATTTTCTATAGACTTTTCTTTTTGTTTGTATTTCTAGAATCCCTATTTTTGTTCATTTAATGAATCTTATTTTACTTGTATCATGGAATTTTCTTTCAATAAGTTCTGGAATTCATTAAAATCATTGGTAGACATGTCCAATTGTGCCTTTGGTTGTGACCCTAATGACATTGAGCTTCCTCATGCTCCTTCAACTCCTCATGATTTTCCTCCTCGTGAAGTAGACATCATTGGAGAAGATGATAGCATGAACAAGTTATACAATGGATGCCTTGATAACCTAGAAGCCACTACAACTTTCTATCCATCCATGAAGTCACAAGATCTTCCTATTGTTGCACCTCCTGATCACTTTGCATACTTACATCTTAGAATTAATGAGGGACCAAAGGTTCCTCCCTCAATTGGACCTAGTTCCTCTAAACAAAACTCACAACCATTTTATGATCACAACATCACAAACACTCCCTTAAACCTTGACAAAACATATGGAAAAGGCTTCACTATCCTAAGTAAACAAGGTTGTGACACAACAAATGAACATGACATTCACCAACTTCTTGAACAAAAACCAACTGAAGAAAACAAAACAAGATTAGGATATCAAGATCCTTCTCATCCTAATAGAACTCGTTTTGAATATTGGAGACTTAGGGATGATGGTACAATGATCTTTGATCCTCCTCCTGACTTAACCATTACCTAATTTTAATAACATTGATGTTAGGATCCACATGGACCGTCCTTTTCCTCCTTCCATTCATGAAACAAGAGAATCCAACAAACGAAGACAACCTTACAAATTGAAGAAACTTAAGTTTCCTACACACCCTCCACCCAAATGTGAAAGGAGACTTCAACTACTTTTAAGTGAAGGTCTTATATGTTTACCACCTATGAATAGGTTGGTCATTCATCCTAAAGATTCAAATATACCATTTTGCAAATATCATCACATTCTTGGACATTGAACCAAAGAATGTCAGATATTGAGGGACATATTGGATAAGTATCACTTTATTTATACCGATTGCTTTCCTCTTGTCCCATCACCACTAAATCCCTTTATCATGCCATAGTTTTAGAATTCTCTATTCTCATTATTGCATGATCCTTTCACATCACTCACTTCGGCTCATTCTTTCCTTTACACTTTGTGAGGGGCAAGAAGTTATTATCCCTATCCTTGTAATGCACTTGTCTTTGTCTCTTAACTATGTTATTTCTTTTTCACTTAGCTACTTAAGGTTGAGAAACCAATAACTTAGTTAATGGTTGACTTCCATTTTCATTACTTGCTCCTTTTTCTTTTTTCTTTCATGTGTGTGTGGTGTTCCCCCATAACGTGTGTTTGATGTTCCCTCTCTTTGTACACTTCTTCTATTTGTATCTCTATTCTTCTAGATGTTGTGCATTGTCTTTTTCACTTTTGTTTTGTGTTCTCCTCTTGGGGATGGCACAAAGCGTAGAGATGCCCTATGTCTCTTTTATGTTGACTCAAAAGGTCCTTGTATTTTTTTATTTTTTTTTGTGTTCTCCTTTTGGAGATGACACAAAGCATTGAGACACCCTATGTCTCTTCCATGTTGACCCAGTCGGTCCCTTTTCCTTTTCCTTTTTTTTTTCTTGTGTTTTTCCTTTTGGGGATGACCCAAGGCATTGAGACCAAAATGTATCCTTCATGTTGACCCAAAATATTTTTCTTTTATTTTACCTTTCATTTTCTTTTTGCTTGTGTTTTCCTTTTGGAGATGACGCAAGGCATTGATACCGCAATGTCTCTTCCATGTTGACCCAAAATGGACTTCCATTTTTCTTTTTTTTTCGCTCCCTTTGTGTCATTCTTCTAGTTCTATGTGCTTTGGGGAATGATGACAGTTCTAAGCTCTTTAATCAAAACATTGTAACAACGAACATACTAACCCCAAATCCATATATCCCTTATGTGTTTGGTGTGCTATTTTGTGGGGGGCAACACCCTTTCCTTTGTTTTTCCTTTTCCTTGACATGACACAGCCTTACTCATAAACATATGACAGTTTGGCATAGGGATTTCCAAGTTAGGCTCTCATGTCTTGTTTCTTTTTTTCATTTTCCCTTTGCTACTTTAAAATAATTGCTCATGACACAGTGTGTAGCAATTCCTTTAAAGTGAGGGGCACATACATTACCATTAATTCATTTGCATTCTTGGTTCCTAGTGTAGCCTTGTCATTTATATGATGCGTTTGTCACTTTTTGGATGACATTAGGTGTGATGTCCTTCATATGTGTGATCTATCTTAGCATATTACATTCCTCTTGGTAGCCCGATGTTATGCACTACATCCCCTAAGTGGTGAATATACTATTCTTTGATTGGTCCTCTCTTGGAGACATTAGACACAATGTTCCCTAAGTGACTGACCTTGCATGAACTTAATAGGACTCCTTTGAACATCTTTTGCATTTTACACTTTTTTCATTTTTTCATTTTACATTTTTGCCACCTTGCATAACGCAACTTGCATGCATGTCGTACCTTCCTTCTTGTTCATGAGTTCTAAGCATACGAAGCTTTGCTTGTATTATGAAGTAGGAACCAACATTTTATTTGTGGCGCCTTGTTAAACTTATCAGGAGGTATAACTTTGATATGGTTGAGTGGGAAGCCCATCCAGCGGCATGACTTTCCCCATAGCCACCTTTGTGTTTCTGAGAGCATACCAAATAGTGTATGTATCTTACCTTTTGGGCCTTCTCACCTGGCGGACCGCCATGTTTTCTCTCACCCTAGAGTGAGTATGCATTCTCTTTTTCAAGCAATCAGCCTAGATCTAATCCACAACTAGTTGGACAGATGATCGAAGCTTCATCTAATTCTCCTTTTTTCAACACTTGTGTGTTCCTTCATTCTTATGCTTAGTTTTTCATTGGATCTTCATCTTGGGTCCTTGATCATCTCTCTTGATCATTGTATTCCATCTTTCTAACATAAGTACATTTGAGCACTCCTCTCAATGTTCATGGCTACTTTAGTGTGAGTTTGAAGCACGTTCATCCTCTCACTAAAGTGGGGGCTAAATGCACCATAGAAAAATTGACCCTTGTCATTTTCATGGTTTTTTATTCCTTGTTTCATGATGTTTGGTCAATTTTTTTATGAATTTATGTTGTAATATGGCTTGAACATGCAGATTTAGGTACTAAAATTCCAATAATGATGTCTTGTGAAGGTTTTGTGAAGTGTTGTAAAACATTTCTACACTCTTCTAGACTCTTTTCATTATAATTCACCTAAAAATCACCTTTTCATCACTAAACAAGTCCTATTTTGAAGTATTTTAAAGTCTTGTAACAAGATTTCATGCTTTTCTAAGAATAACTTCACTATTTACACCTTTCTTATGCTTTAGTTGACCCCTTTATGCCCTTATAAAGCCTGATTAAGTGTATTTTTTAATGGAAACCCATCAAATAACATTAAACATGACTTAATTCCTGACACCCATTTTCAGGTCCTAGGTGGGACCCATTCACCTTGGGTGGCAAATGAGTCCCCCTTGGTTCCAAATTCAAAATCACTTGATGTTAGCCTGTGATGATTTATTATTGGGTTACTAAGGGACAAGATTGTATAAATAAGTGGTTTTCACCTCACTTTACATCTCCTACATTCTCACATCACATTCAAGCAATATTTTCATTCAACCAAGTGTTCAAGCATCTTACAACATCAAATCAAGCACTAATTAAGTATTTTGGAGCATACATTGACACAAATTCATATTTCCTTCAACAAGAGTTTGGCAAGTTGATAGCATTTGCATGTAATTTATTTATCATTCTCTTGCATTTCATTATTTCATTAAGGGTTTGATTACCAAAGTGGGGTTTGACCAAGGAAAACCCCTATTTGATAACCCTCAACCATTCTCCCCTTCTTGCATGTGTGTTTGTGTTGAAAATTGAGGTGTTTTCTTAGCTTAATAATCTGTAAAACTTTAATATTGCTGATCTAAGTAACCTTTTTCTTTGTTACATATATTCTTTTTGGGTGATTATCTTGAATAATCCATTTTACTATTGCATAATGTAGACAAGATATTAGAAAGATTACACAAGATGTAACATGGAGAAACCCTTTCAGGAAAAAAAATTCCACCAAGAATTATTCTATTATTCAATCTCTAAAATACAATAGCTCCACTTCTTGTTTGAGAATGCTTCTTCTATCTTTTCCAATCTTCTTCACACCTACAAATAACAATTATGAAAACTCTCTTCAACTTGAATAAGATATAGAGGCAATAAGCAATCTTGTAATCTCCAAAAGATGACAATTCCAATGCCCAAGCTCAAGCCCTAGAAAAGGTATGCTATATTGCTTCATGTTGAGTTATTTTGTGAAGAATAAAGCTTACAACATGTGCTTCATTCATTTGGGCATCCCAAACTGAAGCTACAACTCATCCTTCACTTTGGTGATAATCCCAAAGCTCCTCCTCAAAGATGGTGCCCAAAAGTAATCTTACTTAATTGAGTGTTCAAAAATATCTTATCATGCAAAAGAGGTAAATCCAAAAAAGCATCTTGGGTGCCCAAGTTGGATCCAAGTGATTTATTGTTAACTAAAACATTTACTCAACACCATTCATGCATGAATGGTCATCCCGTGTTGACTGGAGGTAGTCCCTATTATCTGCCATACAACTCAAGTTATTAGCCATCCATTCCAAGTTAACTGAAGTTAACTAACATACAAATGAAACTAACTGAAGACAACTTAACCATAACTGAACTAAACTAAACTAAACTAAACTAAACTAATTCTGAACTGAACTAAACTAAACTAAACTCGTCTAAACTAAACTGAACTGAACTGAACTAAACTAGTCTAAACTAAACTGAACTGAACTTCATGCATGCAAGCATCAAACCCTAACTCCTAGGATCTTTACAAGTATTTAGAAGTGTTATCTCTTACTCTAAATAGTTAACTGAACTTAAGGTGAGTGTCACCTTACCATGTGGGTGCCCCATGTGCCCCTATTATTTAGGAACTCACAATGGATGCCCTCACATACTCCTCACATTTAGAATTAATTACAAATGTCAATAATCATGATTATTTCATCAAATATTAATCTGATCCTAATCTTAATGTTGTTGAACACATTCCAAGAATCTAGGAGATACATGAAATAATTAATGTTTAGGATTTACAATTAAATGGCATCCTATTTCCAACATTCTCCCACTTGACATTATACATTGCAATTATTCTAAGCAAGGAATAATAAATTTAAATCAAGTACACGAATGAAGTCCAATGGCCTTCCTACACCACAAGAACTTATCTATAGGAATTGGCTTCATAATATAATCTGCAACACTAATTAAAGTGTCAACTTTTTCAATTAATACTTTCCCACTCTCAACCATTTCTCACACAAAGTGATATTTAACATCTACATGTTTAGTATGAGCATGATACATAGGATTTTTGGCTAAACAAATAGCACTCTGAATATCACATTCAATGCTAACTTGCTTACAATTAAAACCAATACCTGAACCAAGTCTCTATAACTAAACTACCTCTTTAGAGGCATGTGTGGCAGCCATGTACTCTACTTTTGTGGTGGACAAAGAAACTGTGTGCAGCCTCTTACTCATCAACTAACCACAGCTCCCAAAAAAGTGTACACATAACCACTTCTCGACCACTAATTGTGTAGATCTCCTGCCCAATCTGAATCAACAAACCCTTGTATGTCCAATGATCTATTCATAATATCAATATTATTAGAACCATGATAAACTAAATAGTAATATGAAGTCCCTCGTAAATATCTAAGCACCCTCTTAACATAAGTCCAATGTTCTTTACCAAGGTTAGACATAAACCTACAAAGAAATCCCACTACTTGTGCTATATCTAGTCTCATATAGACCATTGCATACATTAAACTACCAATTGCACTAGCATACAAAATTTTAGATATTTCCTCAAAATAAAAATAAAATTTAAGACTCATATCTAAACTTAACTTCATGCCAACTGGTAAAGGAATATTAATTGGTTTACTATCTTGCATTTTAAACCTTTTCAAAATAGTATCAACATAATTTCTCTGACTTAAGGAAAGCTTTATGTTGCCTCTATCTCTACTAATCTCCATATCGATGATATATTTTGCATCCCCTAGATCTTTCATCTCAAATGTGCTCGAGAGTTGTGCTTTCAATTCTCTAGTCATTATCTTGTTGTTACCAATAAACAACATGTCATCAACATACAAGATAATAATTAAAAGTTGATCATCAATAATTTTTATGTAAACACAATGATCTTCCTCACTCCTAACATAACCAATTTTTAATGCGGAAGCATCAAACTTTTGGTACCACATTCTGGGTGACTATTTCAATCCATATAAATATCTCTTTAACCTGCAAACCAATTCTTCTTTTCCTTTTACAACAAAACCTTTAGGTTGCTTCATATAAATCTCCCCATCAAGATTTCCATGCAAAAAGGTAGTTTTCACATCCATTTGCTCAATTTCAAAATCATAAGCAACAACAATAGATAAAAAGAATCTAATAGAAGTTAATTTAGCAACAGGATAGATGATTTCATTAAAGTCAACTCCCTCTCTCTGGGAGTAGCCCTTGGCTACTAATCTAGCCTTGTACCTTTCGAGATTACCATCTGCACCAATCTTCTTTTTAAAGATCCATTTACAACCAATCATCTTTCTATCTTTGGGAAAACTCTCAAGATCCCATTTGTCACAAGTATCCAAGGATTTCATTTCCTCATGCATAGCTTGTGACAAAATCTTGTTCTCATCTGAGGACAAAGCTTCCCTATAAGAACTGGGTTCATCATTAGTACTTATTAAAGAAAAAATACAATGGAAATTAGGTGGGTTATACCTATCAATGGCATTCTGTTGTCTTGTGGTACTCCTCAAAGGAGTTTCTTCTTGTTCCTCAATATGCTCATCTTGAGTATCTATTTTAGAAGAAATCTATGAACTCTCCTCTTCTAATCCATCCAGTTGTTCTTCAACATGTGCATCTTGTTTCTTTTTAGTATTTGTCTCAAAATGCATTGTTCGAGAAGTATCCTTCTCCTTTGGTTGTTCTTCTCCTAAATAAGCTCTAAATTCCCTAAAAATAACATCTCTAGATAAAGAAACTTTTCTTGTTAGTGGATTCCAAAACTTGTAACCTTTTACATTTTCACCATAACCTATGAATATGCATTTTTGTGCTTTAGGATCCAATTTAGATCGCTTTTCTTGAGGCATGTGAACAAAAGGCTCACAACCAAAGGTCCTTAAATGTGCAACACTAGGTTTCTTACCTAACCACATCTCATAAGGAGTTTTATTTTCAATAGATGAACTAGGGGATCTATTGATTAAATAAAAAGAAGTACATACTTCAGCCCATAACAACCGTTCAAGCTTAGCACTACTTAACATACTCATATCTCTTTCCATTAAGGTTCAGTTCATCCTTTCTACTACTCCATTTTGTTGAGGTGTATATGGAGTAGTTTTTTGTCTCACTATTCCTGTATGCTTACAATAATCATCAAATTCCTTAGAACAATACTCACCACCATAATTTGATCTCAACACTTTTATCTTATGATCTGATTGTTTCTCAACCAAATCCTTAAATTCCTTAAACTTATTAAACCCATCAAATTTGTTATGCATAAAATATATCCAAGTGTATCTTGAGACATCATCAATAAATGTGGCATAGTATCTAGATTTTCCAATAGAGTCAATATCCACAATACCCATTACATCTGAGTGAATAATCTCTAATAATCTTTTAGCTCTATTTTTACCACTAGGAAATTTAGATCTAGATTTCTTTCCAAACACAGTGCTCACAAAAGTCATTTTTGCCAATATTATAATTAGGAATACCATCAACCAAATTTTTATTCAGAATGGTCCTAAGACCCTTTTAACCTATATGATCCAATCTATTGTGCCATAACATACATGTATTTTCAACTTCAGTTACATTTGATAAAATATTTACATTGGAGGTATTCAACTTAAAAAAAAATCCAATATGAGATCCTTTAGCAACCACCATATTCCCTTTCACCAATATGCAAACACCTTTGTCAAATGTCGCATGCATTCCAGAATCATTAAACTTAGAGATAGAAAGTAGATTCCTTCGAAGTTTTGGAATATGTAAAACAACATTAAGGGTCTTAACACTACAATCACTGAAACACAATTTTACCTCTCCTTTGCCAACAACCATTGTTGTGGTGTTGTCTCCAAAGAAGACATCTCCTCCATCATATGCAGTATACTTTGAGAACCACTCCTTTCTAGGAGTCATATGATAGGAGCAAACTAAATCAATAAGGAAAGAGTTATCAACAACAGTATTAGAAGAAATGACTAATGCATAATTATTGTCATTGATTTTTTCTGTAAAAGCATCAATACTCTTCTTCTTGCTTTTACAATCCTTTTTAATATGAGCAATTTTTCCACAATTCCAACACTTTACCTTACTCTTACTAGGGGTTTTTGACCATCCTTTAGGCTTACCCTTTCCTTTCTTGTATGCCTTGGATTCCTTCTCTTTAGCCCTACCTCTTACAAACAAGGCATCTTGGGAGCCAGTTTAAGACTTCCTCCTCATCTCCTCTGATAGAAGAGTAGGAATTATTTTGTCCATCTTTGGATCTGCGCCATTACCAATAATTGCAACTATTAGATTTTCCCAAGAATCTGGTAAAGACAAAAGCAATAAAATGTATTTATCCTCATCCTCAAGTTTTACATCTACAAATGCTAATTGACTAAGAATTAAATTGAAAGCATTTAAATGTTGTGCTATTGAATCACCATCTTTCATTTTTAATGAATATAATTTTCTTTTCAGATACAACTTATTTGTTAGACTCTTTGTTTGATAAATATCTCCTCTTCTTTTCCACAATTTATATGCATTGGTTTCCACTGAAACATTTAAAAGAACATCAACAAGACATAATCTAATTGTTCCTCTTTCCTTTTTATCTAACTTAGCCAAATCTTCATTTGAAATAGTTGTAGGTGTCTTTGTCTCATTATTTACTGCTAACCACTGATCTCTTTCTTCAAGAAGATCTTCCATTTTAAATTTCCACATTTCATAGTTAGAACCATTGAACCTTTCAATATCTAACCGTGAATTCCATGTAACAAAAACATAATTCCAAAATCAGCAAATTACTAAAATAATAAAATCTCCCACTAAGATAATAAATCCTTCAAACTTTAAGAGAAAGGAGTCCCAATACTCTACCCAACCTCATCTCTGATACCAAATGTTGAAAAATGAGGTGTTTTCTTAGCTTAATACTCTGTAAAACTTTAATATTGCTAATCTAAGTAGGATTTTTATTTGTTACATATATTCTTTGTGGGTGACTATCTTGATTAATCCATTTTACTATTATAAAATGTAGACAAAAGTTGGTAGAAGAACTAGACAGGATATTACAAAGATTACGCAAGATGTAACGTGGAGAAACCCTTTCGGGAAAAAAACTCCACCAATAATTATTCTATTATTCAATCTTTGAAATAAAATAGCTCCAATTCCTTCTTGAGAATGCTTCTTCTATCTTTACCAATATTCTTCACACCTATAAATAACAAATATGAAAACTCTCTTCAACTTGAATGAGATATATAGGCAATACACAATCTTGTAATCTCCAAAAGATGAAAATTCCAATCCCCAAGCTCAAGCCCTAGAAAATGGTATTCCATATTGCTTCAAGTTGAGTTATTATATGAAGACTAAAGCTTACAACATGTGCTTCATGCATTTGGGCATCCCAAACTGAAGCTACAACTCATCCTTCACTTTGGTGATAATTCCAAAGCTCCTCCTCAAAGATGGTGCCCAAAAGTAATGCTACTTAATTGAGCCTTTAGAAATATCTTATCTTGCAAGAGAGGTAAATCCAAGAAAACATCT